>AWOL01S0033593.1:0-42831 GCA_000715115.1 Nicotiana otophora
ATNCCCGGGACCCCGACCAGTCACACCAACAAGTCCATAAACATAATACGGACCTACTCGAACCCTCGAAATACGTAAAACAACATTGAAATCAAGAGTCGTACCCTAAACCAACTTGAATCAACTTATGAACTTCAAACTTTTCAATTATCTCTGAACATGTCGAATGATACTTAGACTACTCGGAATGACACTAAATTTTGCATACAAGTCATAAATCATCATACAGAAAGATTCTCAGGCTCGAAATTCCAAATGGACCTCGATATTACCAAAGTCTACTCCAAACTAAATTTAAAGAACTAGAAAACCTTCGATGAACCAACGTTCCACATTAAGCGCTAAAACACGCCCGGATCACTCGAAACTCGATCTGAACACACGCCTAAGTCTAAAATCATCATACGAACTTATTGGAACCATCAAATTCTGGTTTTGAGGTCTTTCATGTGCCTATGCTTCGGAGGTATCATGCCGACTTGTCACATGTGTTAGACTTCAGCACGATTCAGTTAGATGAGAGTCTGGGTTATGAAGACGACCCAGTTTCCATTATTGATAGGAAGGATTGCCAGTTGAGGTCCAAGAGGATTTTCGCAATAAAGGTTTAGTGGAGGGGCCAACCAAACGAGGAGGTGACCTGGGAATACGAGGAGGACATGCGGAGCAGATACCTGCACTTATTCAGCACTCCAGGTATGATTCTAGACTCATTCGAGGACGAACGTTTGTTTTAATGGTGGAGAATGTAATGACCCGACCAGTCATTTTGCTTTTTAGAACCCTGTTCCCCTAAATAAGACTCCTCATATATGCTTTTACTATTTTATGACTTGCGGGGATGGTTAGTTTGAGATTTGGAAGGGTTCAGGTTGAAATCGGAACACTTGGTTCCTTAAGTTGGCCTTAAAAGGCTAAGTTTGACTTCGATCAACATTTTGAGTAAACGAACTCAGATCGGGATTTGACGGTTCCAATAGGTTCGTATGGTGATTTCGGGCTTGGGAGTATGCTTGGACCGGGTTGTGGATGACCCAAAAGCGTTTCGGCGCCTAATATTGAAAGTTGGTTCCTTGAAGGTTCTTGAAGTTCTTTAAATTTTTTTTTTAGAGTATGTTTTGGTGATATCGAGGTCTGAATAGAATTCTGAGACCTGCGTTAGTTTCGTAATGTCATTTAAGACTTGCATACAAATTTTGGTGTCAATCCAAGTAGTGTAAGTACGTTTCAGCGCTTTGGGAGTAAATTGAAGAACTTAAACTTCATATTTTTGATCCAATTGGTTTGGGGTGTGATCCTTAGTTTTAATGTTGTTTTGGGCATTTCGAGAGTTTAGGCGGGTCCTCTTTATGATTTCAAAATTGTCGGTATGTTCGGGGAGAGCCTCGGGGGCCACAGGTATCAATCAGACGAGGCTCGGACCAAGTTGAAACTTGGGAGAAACAACTGAAGTTCCCAGCTACTGGTGTAATCGCATTTGTGCTTGGCCAGCCGTAGGTGCGAGCCAGGAGCTTCAGAAGCGAGCAAGCCAAGGCTGCCCAGGATCCGCAGGAGCGAGCAGTTTGGCACACCTGCGAACGCGCAGGTGCGATGACTATTACCGCAGAAGCAGATGTGTTCGCACGCGCAAAAGAGTCGGCCGCAGGAGCGGTTGCGCAGGAGCGGCCCTTGATCCGCAGGTGCGACGGGCGAGTGGCAGGGCCGGTTCCGCAGAAGCGGACTTTTGACCACAGAAGAGGTCCCGGAGAAGCGTAAGTCCCTCCGCAGGTGCGGAAACCACTGAACGCAGAATCCTTTATTTAATGAGGGACTTAGTCATTTTAGCTCATTTATTCCACTGTTGGGCAATTCTTGGAGCTCTTAGAGAGGGGATTTTCATATAACACCTTGAGGTAAGTAATTCCTACCAAATATGAGTCAAATACATAACTTATGGGTAGATTATAACATGTAATTAGTGGAAATTATGGGTTTAAGAGAAAAAACTAGATTTTTGATAAAAATGAGATTTAATCATGAAATTCGTTATGGAATCTAGTAAAAATCATATATTTGAGTTTATGAGGTTATGGGTAACAACTTTCTTCGAAAATTCTTGGAATCCGGGCACGTGGGCCTGGGGTGAATTTCATGAATCTTACATTTAGGGTTGGGTAACCTCTTTAATAGTTGGAATACGATCTTTTGAGCATGTATTGATTAGTTTATATACTATTTGATTAGTTTTGGGTTGATTCGGTACCGAATTGAGGGTGTGAGTACATTCTTGGACCGGGAAGTAGGCCTTGAAATGAGGTAAGTCTCTTTTCTAACCTTGTAAGAGAGAATTAACCCCATAGGTAAACTTAATCATTATGTACTTCTATTTGTGGGGGCTACGTACATACAAAGTGACGAGAGTCCATGCACAGCTACTATTCATGCTTATGTCCGGGTAGATTTAGGCTTACACCATGTTTTGTTGATATCGTTGCTTGTTTAGGCTTACTAATTGTTTGGAGTAAAGCGGAGGTTGAGGATTTCGATATTTTTAAAGATTCCTAGCTGAATTTCCTACTTTGGAAAAGAATTGAGAAATATTATTATAACTTGAGAAAATCTATATTCAACCGCTTCGTAAGTATATTCCGCGAGTGGAGTAAATTTCCACTACTCTCATATGAGGGGGTCATTCGCCTCGGCAGGTTAAATGATGTATCTATGGTTCGGGTCGTTCGACCCTCGATAGTGCACCGTATATTTAATTGTATATATTTGGATCGGGCCATACGTCCTCGGCATAATTCGTGCGTAAAGATATTGGAACCCCCTTATATTTAATATTGTTCCATGGACTTGAAAGGTAAAAGGATTGGACGAGAGAAATGACTTGGTTCTCACTTGAAATGAAAGGATTGTTTCCTTATTTTCCTGCTCTGAGTTCAATTATCATTTTATATATCATGTTTATTTAGAACTTCATACTATTATATCTTTGGCCCATAGTAAGTGTCGAAGTCGACCCCTCGTCACTACTTCTTCGAGGTTAGACTAGATACTTACTAGGTACATGTTGTTTATGTACTCACGCTATACTTCTGCACTTGATGTGCAGGATCTGAGGCAGGTGCATTTGGTTATCAGTCTGGCGCGCACGCTTGACTTCTGGTCCGAGACCACACGGTGAGCTGCCCTTCCGATCCATTCAGCAGCAGCCAGAGTCTCTCTTTTAATTTATTTCCTGTCTATTCTATTTCAGACAGTAGAGTAGAGATCTTTTGTATATTCTACTAGTAGCCCACACACTTGTGATACCAGATCTTGGCACACACTAGTAGACTTATGATTTTGGTTTTATTCCTATGGCCATAAATACATGCAGCTTCTTTTGTTTTATTAATTTAAATCTGTTTCTTAATAAACCTATTAAATTAAGTAAAGTTATTCACTTGGGAAAAAACTTATTAAAATGGGAAATTCACTAGATTGTTCACTATTAGCTTGCCTAGCAATGGTGTTGGGCGCCATCACGACCAAAATTGGAATTGGGTCATGACACAAGAGTCATTTACTTAGTCAGCTAAAAATGCATCATATCCTACCTAATCACCTCGCCCTAATTCTTCTTTAGCCTTCCTCTACCTCTCCTCAGGCAAATGATTTTCAACCCTCACATCTCCTCATAGAGGAGTCGGGGTATTTTCTCTTCACATGTTCAAACCATCTCAGCCTCACTCATTCATCTTATCCTCCATAAGGGACACCCCCCACCTTCTCCCAAATCACTTTATTCCTAATCATATCTCTCCTAGTATACCCATACATCTATCTTAGCATCCTTATCTCCGCTATTTTCAACTTCAGTACATGAGAGTTCTTGACTGGCCAACCACCCCTTCCCCCCCCCCCCCCAAACAACATAGTCGGTCTAACTGCCACTCTATAGAACTTACGTTTAAGTTTTGGTGACGCATTCTTATCACAAATGACACTATAAACAAGCTTTTATTTTATCTATTCTGCTCCAATACGGTTATGTCATCCTCGTTAATCTCCCCGTTACTTTGGATACTGACCCAAGATACTTAAAACTTTCCCTTTTAGGGATGCCTTATGTAATAAGCCTCGCTTATGGTAACGACCCGACCGGTCGTCTTGTGTATTTGAATCATGTTTTCCCATTTGATGCTCCTTGTATATATATTTGTTGTTATGTGACTTGCAGAGATTGTTGGTTTGGTTTCGGGAATGTATTGGATTGAATTAGAACACTTAGTTCCTAGTTTGGAAGCTTAAGATGGAAGTGTTGACCAAGTTTGACTTTTGTGTATTTGGCCTTGGATCAGAATTTTGATAGTTCTGTTAGGTCCAGATGGTTATTTTGGACTAGGACATATGCTTGGATTTGAGTTCCGATGCTCCTAGATGATTTTGAGGCTAATTGCTGAAAGTTAGAAGTTTGAAGGTTTGGAGAGTGTATAGGTTTGACCCATAGTTGACTTTGTGTTTATCAATGTCCGTTTGGGATTCCAGGCCTTGGAATAGATTTTTATGATGATTGATGACTTGTGTGTAAAATTTGGGATCATTCCAAGTTGTCTAGACGTGCTCGGTGTAAGTTTAAAATTCAAAAAATTGGATTAGTTTATTAAGCTTGAATTGAGTTGCAGTTCCTGATTTTGATATAACGGTGTTAACCGGACGGGCTGGTCAGGGTTGGACATGCAAAACAATGGCCCGTCCGATTAGTGGGGTGGGCTGGGTAGTGGGCTGGCTTATCGGGTTGATAGTGGGCCGAAAATTTCCGGGTTAAATTGGGCCCATCCGATTTCGGGCTTATCGGGTCCGGACCGGGCCGGGTTATTCTTTTTAGTGTATTATGTTTTCCTTATTCAATGTAATTGATAATTAAGTGTTTTCAAACTTTTAAATAATAAAACAAGTATTTTAAGGCATAAAATTAAACTTTTAAACTTTAAAGTTTAAAGTTTTAAATTTGAAATTTGAATTTTAAAATTTTAAAATTGAAACTAAGTGGCTACAAAAAATTATTTAATAAGGCCAATATGTAAGAATCAAACTCTGAAGGCTTTCGTTTCATATTTTCATTGAATAATAATAGTACTTCAAATTAATTTGCAAGTTCTATTTTGATTTTTTTTGTTTTTGAACTTTCATATTAAAAGTTTACAATAATTATAAAAAATAAGAAAGGGTACATCACATGCTTCGCATTATTTTTGTAAGTTCATCCATGTCAACATGAGGTTCTTGGTTTCCGACATTGCTTAAATCGGAACCATAAATTATTATATTTCCAATTTCTTGGTCCTCCGTTTCATCGACCTTTTTACGCCCTTGATTTCTCCGTTCTGATCTTATCCAATCTCTAAGGCACACTAGAACTTCCAAAGTGTTGCTACCCAATGAATGACTGGTATCTCCTAGCTATTGCCTTGCTTGGCTAAATGTGCTCTCTAATGCAACTGTTGAAATCGACAGATTTAGCACGTCTTGAGCCATGGCCGAAAGCACAGGAAATTGATTTAAGTTGGTCCTCCACCAACCCACCGGTAGAAATTGCTTTGTGCGGGGCTCTGTTGCCTTTTGCAAGTAGAATTGGAGTTCATCAATATTCCTGCTACTGGTTTGTTGATGCTCTCCTAGTGTAGACCAAATTAAATAATCTTCAACACTATCATTATCCTCTAAAGTACCGAATGTAGATGTAGAAACTGAACTTGAAGGAATATTTGCATCTACAGTAGAAGAAGCATCAAAACTATTAGCATAATAAGTATATAAAGTTTGTAAATGTTTGTGTAGGTCAGAAATACAAGTTTCAATATCATGATTTTCAGTTGGTCCAATATCTATATAAACATATAAAGCAGTGATTAATTGGCAACAAGTGTCCATTTTGATAGAAGAGTTTAAAATAGCACCAATTAGGTAAATAGGAGGAGTATGATAGAAATATTTCTTAAATTTATCTAGCATAGATTCAACAACAGAACTATATCATTCTTTGTTCTTGAAATTATGGAGTAAAAGAGAAATTTCAGCTATATATACTAAACCATTTGCAATAATAGGATAATAAGCTCCAGAAAACTCAAGTGTAGCTACATAAATTTTTTGTAAACTTTTTACAACATATTCAATGACATCCCAAGTACTAGATGTTAACAAACGGTTAGGATAGTACAATGACAATTAGCAACTTCAGTTATAGGTATTTTATATTTATAACAACATCTTAAGAATAAATAAGTATAATTCCACGTAGTAACTATTTCTTCAGGCATGAGTCTTGATTTTAGTCCATATTGTGTACACATTTATCCTTAAATGCAATTAATCAAGCGCTTCTATTATTTTCTTGAATTAGACTAATAGCTCTTCTAACTAAAGTGATCTCATTTCTAAATAATTCAAGGTCACTCTTAACAATTAAATTATGAATATGACATGCACACCTCACATGAAATATTTCAGGAAGTGGTGGGTATAGATGCAGTTTTAATAGTGTAATAGCAGCATTATTATTAGAAGTATTATCAAATGATATACACAAAACTTTTTCTGAAAGATTGTAAAATATAGCAACTTCATGGATAGTATTACTTATAAATGCACCAGTATAACTTTGATCTTCATCAGATTTAAAAGCAATAATACCAGTATAACAATTAAATTATGAATATGTCTATCCAATTGCATGTAACAGTCAAATAAGCATTCCCATTAACAGAATGACCAATATTAGAAGTAAGAGAAACTCTACAAGAAAGACTAGTGAACAAATAACGAATATATGTATGATATTATCCAAAAAGCCTAAAGATATCAGCTCTACAAGTACTTCTAGGAATAACTTTAAACAAAATGTTATAAATTATTTGAATATAAGTAACAAGATATGGTGAAGCAGCAAAACTAAAAGGTAAACAACCAAAAACAATCATTTTAGCTAATTCTTCCCGATCTTTCACTGTATCGTGTTTACCCATTAAACCGCTAGTACCCGGGTTAAGTTTTTATTGGCCATATTCTTCATTAGCACCCGATGCAATAGGGTGGTTATTTACCGTGTGCCTATGAAGTTGACCCGTTCCCCTTACTTACCTCCGGTCTCATGTTTACAAACTTTCTTACAAATAGTACATCTTACATAATTTTTATCTTTTTCTAGTCTTTCAGAAATATTCCAACACTTACTTCTTAATCTTCGATTCTTCTTAATAGGGAGGGAGACCTATTTGTATTACCACGACCACCACGCCTAGTATTTTGACTAGCAGTACCAAGTGTAGGTGGTGATGTTTCAAGATTATCAGGTGATTGAATATCATCTAAATTATCATCTATAATATAATCTTCTTGAATTTTCTCATAATCTATATTTAAATTTTCAAGTGAACTTTCACAAATATGTGTAAAGCTACTAGAAGAACCAGTACCACCTCTTGATCTTTTAGGATTTTTACTCTTACTAATACCACTCCTACTAGTACACGCTTTTTTGGCTGCTCTAAAAATATCCATTATGTAAATTAAATTAAAAAACTAAACTAATAATTCTAAATAATAAAATAAAAATAAACACCAAATAAGAGAAATAGATGGAACGAGTGTACTGGAAGTTCGGATGCCGCACTAAATTTGATATCACACTTCAATTGATATTTGATGATATTCATACCACACTTCACTTGATAATTATAATTTTGTAGTGGCTACCGTAAATATTTGATAAAACTTGAAATAATAAGTAATTGATAACTTGAGAGCAATAAGCAATTCAATTAGAGTAGTAAGAGAGCAAATTGTGAGAAAACATGAAGAAGATGGGGGGGCTATTTATAGTTTTTATAAGGTTAAAATTATAATCTATCAATTATTAGGGGTGGGGGCTATTTTCTTAAGGGGGTAGGCCAAAATAACCAAAAATGGAATAAATAGCCATTGCCCAACGGTCATTTTTGAATTTGAATGTTGGCAACGGTAAAAACAATTACATAACGGTAACCGGGCTATAACCTGGTAAAAAGCTATTAGTGGGTTACCGGGCTTGCCAGGTTCCGGGACACCGATTAGAAAATATTGCCTGACCTCATCCGGCTAAACCCCTAAACCTAACCAACCCGTCCCACCCCCTTAGCCGACTGGGATGACCTAGGTTGAACCGGGTCGAACCGGATTGTCAGTGGGTTGGACCGACCCATTTAACAGGTTTATTTTTATTATTTTGTGTGATTTGAGGCCTCTAGTAGGTCCCTATGGTATTTTAGGACTTGTTGGTGTGTTTGGCCGAGGTCCCAAGGGTCTCGAGTGTGTTTCATATGGGCTTCAGACCATTTCTCTCAACTTTGGAGTTGCTAATTTTCTAGTGCTGGTGCCTTCATCGCAATCGTGGAAGGAGTCGAGCGATCACGGAGTATGTTTTGGTGGCTGGTGATTTTTCTTTTTCGCGTTCGGGAAGTGTAGGTCACGATCGCGGATTGTTGGGGAGATGAAGCTCATGTTCGCGTAGCTTTGTGTCAAGCTGGGAGAAGGTAGGTGGTTTAGCCTTCGCATTCATGTAGGCTTGGGTGGTGGTGAAGCACGATTACATGCTAGGGGCTGCGTTCGCGTATGTCATCTGATGGCAGTTGTGGTTTTGTTCTTCACGATCACGAAAGGTATTGCTTGGAAGATGTTTTAAGTTCTTATTTTCGGACTTTGAGCTCATTTTATCACATTTTGATATTGGGAGCTCGAATTGAGACGATTTTCACTACTTAGATTGGGATAAGTGTTCTTGACTCGGATTTAACAATTATTCATGATTCCATATTGATTTTGGCATTTGATTGGTGATTCTAAAAGAGAAACATTAGGGGTTTTGACAAAATGTTTTTAATATGTAAAATAGAGATTTGAACCCAGGTTCAGAGTCAGATTTTGATGAAACTTGTATGGTTAGACTCGTATTTGTATGAATAGTCGGGATTTATAACTTTTGTCGGATTTTGAGAGGCGGGCCTGGGTTGATATTTTAGTTGACTTTTTGATATTTGATAAAGATCGGAGCTTTATTACTTGGAATCGATTTCTATAGTCGTATTTGATGTTATTGAGTTATTTTTGGCTAGATTTGACCTGTTCGGAGCCTGATTCGAGAGGCATGGGCTTTTTAGAGTATTGATTTGGCTTGTTTGAGGTAAATATCTTGCCTCGCCCTGTGGGGGGGAATACCCCTTAGGATTTGTCCTTAACTTTTTATTCGTGTCATGTGAAAAGCGACGTATACACAAGGTGACGAGTGTGTACACGGGTGCTATATGTGGCTTATGACCAAATTAGACCTTAGTCTATTAATCAGCCTTAATTTGATGATGTAAGTTATATGAAACATGCTTAAATAACTTTTAGACTACATGATCATGAACGCTACATTTAATTTAGCCATAGTCATGCTTTATGTGATGAACACCCATCCGTATTTTTATGTTATTTTCATGTCTCTGGGCACTTTGTTGATAAGTTGTGAACTTATATCTTTTATGAAACTTTTATATTATTTTGTGATAATTATGGCACATGTTGACAAGTTGAGTGGATTAGTTGGGGGTGTAAACACGAGGGCTTTGCCATGTGATTGTGATTATTTTTGTGCACCTGGGGAGAAATAAGGGTGGCATTTTCTCGGGTTGCCTACATGGCCAAATAAGGGTGGCGCTATGTGCATGTGGCAAAATAAGAAGGGTATTTCATTGTTATGTACACATGCGGGGAAATAAAGGTGGCAATTATTATGATGTTATGTGATTTTTTGGGGATGTCTTTCTTGATGTTGTTTTTGTGTTGCAACGGGGTTGATATTTTGTTGATATACATATTTCTTTTTGTAAAACTCCATCATTTATTTTAATGAGATGTTAGTTGAATTTTGGCATGCCCTCATATGCCTTCTATTCTATTTGATGATTTGTTGACAAAGGTGGATTCTTCTATGTTGAGTTGTTATTACATCTTCTAACAATATTGTTGATATTATTTTCCATTTCATATTATGTTGCTAGTTATTCATACATTACACAATGTTATATGACTAGTGAGTATCATATGACTAGAACCTCGTCACTATTTGTAATGACCCGACCAGTCATTTTGAGCTCTAGCGCATCATTTGGCGGTTTGAGGCCTCGAGTAACTTCACTTCATGTATTACGACTTGCACGTGTGGTCAGAATTGAATTTCGGAAAGTTCGGAGTTGATTCGGATGGAAAATTCTAATTTCAGAAGCTTTAAGTTGGAAGAATTGACTAAGGTTTGACTTTGGAGTAAACGACCTCAGAATCGGGATTTGAAGGTTCCAATAGGTTCGTATGATAATTTCAGACTTGCGTGTATGTTCGGGTTGAGTATCGGGTAACTAGGAGCTATTCAACGCTTATTATGGAAAGTTTGCATTTTGAATATTTTATAAAATTCCTAAGTTTGGTTTGAAGCATATTTTGGTGCTATCAATGTCTGTTTGGGATTCCGTGCCTTGAAATAGGTTCGTATTGTGATTTATGACTTGTGCATAAAGTTTGGAATCATTCTGGATTGTTTAAGTATAATTCGGACACGTTCGGCGAAGTTTGAATGTTTGAAAATTTAAAGAAAGGTTTCGATCGTCGATTCGTAGTTTTGATGTTGTTTGGCATGATTTTAGGCTTCGGCTAGGTCTGTATCGTGTTTTGGGATGTGTTGGTATGTTTGGATAGGGTCCCGGGGGGCCTCGGGTTTGAAACGCATTGGAATCGGATTGAAATTGGATTTGAGGAAATGTTAAAGACAATTGAAGTCTAGTGTCATCGCACCTGCGGTGGTTTGGTCGCAGGTGAGTACACACTGGTGCGAGAGAGGTTGTCGCAAAAGCAGAGAATGACAGCCAGGGGAAGGGCCGCAGGTGCAGAGTTTTGCTCGCAATTGCGCAAGCACAGAAGCGAAACATTGGGAGCAGAAGCGGGAGAAGGCGCAAGAGCGAAAGAGGCTCGCACATGGGATGTTGCATAAACAGGGAATGTTTCTGCAAGTGCGAGGCATCGTGTTTGGGTGATTTTCCGCAGAAGCGGAGGCGTGGTCGCAAAAGCGACGCTGCAGGTGCGGCATTTTGGCCGCAGGTGCGGGATTATCGCTAGGCAGAAGGGTTCTTTAAATCGAGACTTAGCCCTCATTTCTCTCATCTTCCACTTGGATGGCCGAATTTGGGGAGCTATTTTGGAGGGGTTTTCATCGAGCAACTCGAGGTAAGTGATTTCCTCCTATTACAAGTTAAATACATGGATTATACAAGGATTTTAAACATGGAAACTAGTAGAAATTATGAGATTTGGAAACCTAGAAATTGGTATTTTGAACTTTTACCACGAAATTGGACATGAAATTAGGAATAAATTGTATATTTGAGTTCGTGGTGATATGGGTAATGATTATCTTCGAATATTTTCGGAATCCAGGCACGTGGGCTTGAGGGTTGACTTTATTGACTTTTCGAGCGGAGTTGGGAATTGTTATGAATTAATTTATTATTAGTATTAGAGTATATTTTTATTGATTTGCACATTGTTTGACCAGTTTTGGAGTAACGAGCATTAGTTTGAGGTGTAAGAGTGGCGTGGGAGCCGGTTATGGAACTTCAGAGCGAGGTAAGTCTCATGTCTAACTTTGTGAGGGGGAAACTACCCCCCAAGTGATGTAATTGTTATGTGCTATTAGTTGTGGGTGCTACGTATGCACGAGGTGACGAGAGTCTGTACGTAGCTAAAGTATGTTTATGTCCGAGTAGACTTAGGACTTTACCATGTAATATTTGAAATATTTTAACTCATTCCGCTGGCTTAATTAATTGAAATTTTAATTGAACTTGATTTAGAAATATATACATATATATTAGGTCGAGCCTTATTACCTTGAGTTGTTGGCAAATTATTTGAGAAACGGTAAAGGTTATACTCACCTTGTGTTCTTATACTGTATCGTAAGCTCGTGTCTCGTAATTCGATAATTCTTTTCATTTCTTGTGGAACGGGCCAAACGCCTCGGCAGGATTATGTACCACACTCTCATGGGAGTGGGCCGTTTGCCTCGGCAGTATAATAAATGCATCTATTATTCACGCCGCTAGACCCTCGGCAGTGTACATGTTATGATGGGATCGCGCCGATCGCCTCAGCAGTATCATATTCTTTCTGAGATCTGGTCGTACAAATTCGGTATAATCGTGCGTTATATCACTAGCACTTTGAATATTCACGAGAGTTTTGCTTGCACTGATGCCTTGCATTTTATAAGGTATTTCTTATTTATTTGATATTGGCACTGGATATTTTTTGAGCTGTTGAGATAGAATACGAGATAAGAAATTGATATCGTTTAAAGAAATTTTTGGAGATTGTGTTAGTTACAGATTTACCCCACTACTACTGTTGTGCTTCTTATCTATTTATGATTTACCATATTGATGTATTGTACAACTAGTAAGTGTCGATGTCGACTCCTCATCACTACTTCTCCGAGGTTAGGCTAGATACTTACCGGGTACGCGTTGATTTACGTACTCATGCTGCACTTCTGCACTAAATGTGCAGGATCTGACAGGTTCATTTGGTGATCATCTTGGAGCGTAGGCGCAGCTATTTAGGAGACTTTATATGAGTTGTATTCAGGCTATGCATTGCAGTCCACAGAGTCTCCATCGTACTATTTATTTATCTTTTCTCATTTACATTCTAGACAGATGTTGTATTTCTTTTATTGTACTCATTAGTAAATGCTCATTCACTTATGGCACCGGGGTTTGGGGATACTCTACTGATTGTTATGGTTCGACTTAATATTGTCATCTTTTATTTTATATCTTACTAATATTTTAAGTATTCATGGTTTTTAAACGCATCGAATCCTTTACTTAATAAGGCTTATGATTTTAAAAATAATAAAATGAACAATTAAGTTGATAGCTCACTGTTGGCTTTTCTTACGACGATATAGGTGCCATCACAACCTATAGTGGGTTTTGGGTCGTGACAGCTTGGTATCAGAGCTCTAGGTTCACTTGGGTCTCACGAGTCATGAGCAAGTCTAGTAGAGTCATACAGATTGGTACGGAGACGTCTATACTTATCTTCGAGAGGCTACAGGGTTGTTAGGAGCACTTCCCTTCTTGATTCCTCATCGTGCGATTTGATTCCTTTGAGGCTTATGCCTTTATTTCTTTCCTACTCAATCTTACGCGACGTGAAGTGCTTGATATCAATTGGGCATCGAGGAGTTGTGGTGGTACTGCAGACGTGGCGGGATATTTTTCCCTGCGTGCTTGGGCAGGCTATTATGGTCGCCTTGCGGAAAGATGTTCTGTCATTTCAGCTCAATATCTGCATTTCCCTGGTTTTGGTGTAATGGTAGGGTGCTTGTCTATGTGTCGAGGCAGTGAATGACTTGACAGGATGATCTTTCAGTGTGTGGTTTAGGGGTTCGACATTTAATTCCAGCGGGGAAAAGACAATCGGTCTATGGATGTTCAGGCTTTGGTTGATGGAGTAACAAGACTTGATATTTTGAGCGTGGTGGAATTCTCATTTGTGAAGTGGTGTCATTGTCCTTGTTTGAATGCATTAAGGTTCCCCGGTGTTATGGTCTTCTTTGGTTTGCCCTCGGGGCAGGGTGTTGTGAAATGGTGCTTGAGAAGCGGTTGTCAGAGATGGTGGTATGTAGCGGTTTTAGAATTGAATCGATGTTTCTAATGCTGATGGCTCGAGAAAGATGATCTTCGAGGAGGTTTAGAGTTGGTATCGATTTATCAGCTCTGGTGCTACAGAGATGGATTTTTATTTGAGGCAGCAATTGGGCAACGAAGGACGAGGAAGGACATGGTAGGGAGTAACTCGCGGTGATTGAATTTCTAGCAGGTCAAGTACGAATAACAGAGGTCGAGAAGTTGTTTAAAGGAGATGGTTTAATCAAAGTGAGAGTGGCAGAGTAGCATATGGATTCTTTGGTAGGATAGCCATATGCCTCAATAAAAGTTTAGAGCGATTTGGGAATCGTGGTGGGAAGTGACTAGGTCTACGGATTTTATTTGAGATGGAGGCCACTGCACTGAAGAAGGTTGAGTATTACAAAGAGGAGTTTGTTTGGAATGAAGAGGGGTGTGAAAACATGATTACCATTTTTGGATGCAATGTGACTTCGAGTTTGGAATGTATTGTCGGACTTTCAGTTGATGTCAATGGGGAATGAACAAACTCTTATAGCTGAGGGACGAGCACGGGCTCGGGAGGGTTTGCTGAATTCGGGGTAGTTGTACCCAATGTAGCGTTATTGGAAGATGTCGGTATGGAATTCCACATGTGGGTTATCTCCTGTGAGAAGGTTCGCAATTGCGCGATTTTGATGAATTTTCTACGAAGAGTTCTACGTACTACCCGGTAGGAGGTCGAGTACGCGATTGTGGCTGATAATTCGGGATGTTTCATGAAGAGTCCAACGAGAGACTTAGAGAGGTTTGGTGAGTTAATTGTGCGAGATCATGGTAATAGAGAAGGAGGAGTCTTTGTGGGTTCTACATTATATGATGGTAGCTTAAACCAAAGTGGGGGAGCCCACCGTCTACGATTGGACTGTGTGGTTGTCTACTCATGCGGTTTCTGATTATCGGTGCATTGGTGGATCATTTATGACTAAGAAAAAAAACCATCATGGGTAATTCGATCAAAGAACTTGATGAATTTGTGCTATAGCTTACCTTATCGATTCATGTGTAGGTTTTGGGAAGACTCAGAGTTTATGCTTCTTGTGGATGTGATATACAAGGAAAAGAATTCATCCGGTTACTTCTTCGAGAGCGTTCACGTAATAACAGAGCGTTGGAGTTTGATTATACTAGGGACCAGGACAGAGCGGGTGACTCTCACTAGTGGTTCTAATGGGTTCAAGGATGTAAGCACAGTGTCTAAGGATTTTGGGCCCGTTGTGTGCTTAAAGATCGAGTTTTTGCACTGGGTATTGAGACAATGTGATCTCATGATTTGGGTCACTCGGTATGAGTGTTGATCGAGTTTCATTATGTTTTTGAATGGAGCTATTATTATTTCTAAGGCAGGTCAAGAGTAAATTGGAGGAAGCTGGGTCGGTCGGTAATGGTTTGAATCAGCGTGATTGAGGTAATGATCAGTTCCTTTGGCGTGTTAAGTTATACAGGTGATTTTTGGCGGTACGTGCGGGCTTGACAGCTGCCTTAATTTGATTGATTTGGAGGTATTTGATTATAATGGCTTGTTATGTGTAGATGGATCTCAAAAGAGTTATGGCGGTGTAGACCATAACTTGAGGTTTGTATTTTTTGCGGTTATGGGAATTCAGTTGCGTGTTGCCATCATTCCTCTGAAATGTGTTGAGTGAAAGGTTCCTAGCTAATGGAGTGCTTATTCTACTAGAAGTTTAGGGGTTTGATGAATTCTTGCACTCTCGCGTAGCGGCATGATAGGCGTAATGAGGGCATAGGAATTAGGAGTAAAGAGATCAAGGTTGCGGCTCGGTGTTGATAAAAATGTCACGAGCTCGGATGAGCAGGCAAAATTTCAGATAATTAGAGGAAGCTGGCACTGTCTTAGTGTCCCCTGAGAATGGTGTCTTGGGTGAGAGGCATCGTGTATTGATTTGCGGACTCTTAGTTAGCTTTACAGAAATAGTACGGTTGGTGGTGTGGAGGTGCAGACTTTGCAACCTGGTGCGTAAGGTCGTGGGAGCGTATCCTACGGGAAAATTTGTATAAGTGTGACATGTTAGTCACTTGATTGTTAAGGATTGAAACTAAGTATGGAGATTTTTGGTACAATCATTAATGTGAGAGTTTATGCCTGGAAGGCGCTCTATTCTTTGAGTTGTGAACTGTGGGAGTTTGTTCCGGATTGGGATGGTTGCTCGTGGGTGCCATGAATAGAGCCATTGTGGATCCTCGAAAGGTTGTTGGCCCAGTATGGTATAATCAAAATCGGCTTGAGGTCCGTTGGTGGGTCTAATGTGAATGTTTGACCTACGTCAGGTCGGATACGTTCATTCACCATAGCATTGCTTACGGAGGAGTCTTCGACCGTTGGATATTATTCCTGTCGTCAGCTATTCCATGTAATACTCTATTGTGCCGGGTGGGTTGTGAGACGGCTTGATTATTCGCACATGTGTTATGATCCCGTGTAGCTTGTAGTGTTATATGAGCAAGACAGCTCTCGAGATGCAGTTCATTTATTGCACCTTAGTTGTGCTTGGTTTTTGTAGCGTATGGCGCTATCCGTCTCCCCAGGGATTGTATTATTCACTTGGCGTGCTTGTGGTCGATATTCGGGCATTTCGTAGGTATGAGCATTCTGGCTCGATAGGTAGTTCCTTATAGATTGTTATGTGTGGATCGGGTGGCACGACGGGTATGTTGTTTGGATCGAGTTGCACGCCGCAACGATATCATGTGTGGATTTGGTTGCACGCCGCAATAATGAGATGTTGAGTACGGTTCTCTATATATGTTCTTGTGTATTTTGTTTCTCATTCTCTTAGAAGGGTTCATAGCATATGTTCGACCGTTTTATTCGCTACGAGGGAAGGGTAGTTCTTTTCCAGAGTTAGTTTTTCCTTGTGTATCACATTCGAGTTTGTAGCTTGTTGGTGCATTGATGGCGTCATATGAGATTTGTTTTGGCAGCGTTTGGGATGGCTTATTGCTTGAGCATCTTGTACTAGGTGAGACGAGGTTACAGGACCTGGGATTAGTGCGATCGGAGTTATGTAGGGTATATTAAAGAGAAAATATCATTATTCAGTTCAGAATGAGGTAATGGTTCTTGTCAGGAGGAGAGATTCCATGATTTGTTGATTCGGCAGGTGATTATGAGTTTCTACACATCTCTTCCATCGTGGAAGTATTGCAAGAGTTGGAACAGGTCTTATATGTATTATGAGGTGCATTGCGGGCACCAGGTTCGTGGAATTGCAGCTATTATTGTCGGAGGATGTTATTATGGTCAAGTGACTTATATGGTGCATGGTGTGATTTCAGCAGAGGAGCATGGTCATGTTGGGTACAGTGTCTGGTGATTGATGTGGTGTTCGTATGTTAGAATCGGGTCTAATGGAAATTTTCGGATGTTGGAATTTGATTCTAAAGCTTGTTAGCTAAGGTTATATGGAGGATCTTCAGTATGGCTCGAGCTATTGTGCTCAATTGGGTTTTGGTGGTATGGGTAGGTGCATGAGGTGTTAAACAGTGATTTTGGACAACTCCGGAACAGTTCTTAGCACGTTAGAGGATGAACGTATGTTTAAGTGGGGGAGAATTTAAGTGGTCATTTTAGATCTATCGTATTGTCCGGCAGTTTGAGGCCTCGAATAACTTCACTTCATGTATTACGACTTGCACGTGTGGTCGGAATTGAATTTCGGAAAGTTCGGAGTTGATTCGAATGGAAAATTCTAATTTCGAAAGCTTTAAGTTATAAGAATTTACTAAGGTTTGCCTTTGAGGTAAACGACCTCAGAATCGGGATTTGAAGATTCCAATAGGTTCATATGTTGTTTTCGGACTTAGGCATATGTTCGGGTTGAGTATCGGGTGACCCAGGAGCTATTCAGTGCTTATTATGGAAAGTTAGCATTTTGAAACTTTTATAAAATTCCTAAGTTTGGTTTGAAGTGGACTTTGGCGCTATCAATGTCTGTTTGTGATTCGAGCCTTAGAATAGGTTTGTATTGCGATTTATGACTTGAGTGTAAAGTTTGGCGTCATTCCGGAATGTTTAAGTATAATTCGGACGCATTAGGTGAAGTTTGAATGTTTGAAAATTTAAAGAAATGTTTCGATCGTCGATTCATAGTTTGGATGTTGTTTGGCATTATTTGAGGCTTCGACTAGGTCCGTATCGTGTTTTGGGATGTGTTGCTATATTTGGATGGGGTCTCGGGGGCCTCGGGTTTGACACAGATTGGAATCAGATTGAAATTGGATTTGAGGAAATGCTGAAGATTGTTGAAGTCTGGTGTCATCGCACCTGCGGTGGTTTGGTCGCAGGTGCAGACACGCAGGTGCGAGGGAGGTCATCGAAAAAGCAGAGAAGGATAGCCAGGGGAAGAACCGTAGGAGTGGAGTTTTGGTCGCATTTGCACAGGCGCAGAAGCGAAACGTTGGGAGTAGAAGCGGGAGAAGCCGCAGGAGCGGAAGACGCTCGTACCTGCTATATCATGGAAGCGGGGAATGTTTTCGCAGGTGCGAGGCATCATGTTTGGGTGATTTTCCACAGAAGCGGAGGCGTGGTCACAAAAGTGACGCCGCAGGTGCGGCATTTTGGTTGCAGGTGCGAGACTATTATTGGGCGGAAGGGTTCTTTAAATCGAGACATAGCTCTCATTTCTCTCATTTTCCACTTGGATGGCCGAATTTGGGGAGCTAGTTTGAGGGGCTTTTCATCGAGCAACTCGAGGTAAGTGATTTACTCCTATTATAAGTTAAATACATGGATTATACAAGGATTTAAACACGGAAACTAGTAGAAATTGTGAGATTTTGAAAGAAACCTAGAAATTAGTATTTTTGGACTTTTACCACGAAATTGGACATGGAATTAGGAATAAATTGTATATTTGAGTTCGTGGTGTTATGGGTAATGATTATCTTTGACACTTTTGGGAATCCAAGGACGTGGGCCCGAGGGTTGACTTTATTGACTTTTCAAGCGGAGTTGAGAATTGTTATGAATTGATTTATTATGAGTATTAGAATATAGTTTTATGCAATTGTTATGTGCTATTAGATATGGGTGTTACATACGCACGAGGTGATGAGAGTCTATACGTAGCTAAAGCATGTTTATGTCCGGGTAGACTTAGGACTTTACCATACAATATTTGAAATATTTGAACTTATTCCGCTGGCTTAATTAATTGAAATTTTAATTGAACTTGATTTAGAAATATATACATATATATTATGCCGAGCCTTATTACCTTGAGTTGTTGGCAAGTTATTTGAGAAACGGTAAAGGTTATACTCACCTTGTGTTCTTATACTGTATCGTAAGCTCGTGTCTAGTAATTCGATAATTCGTTTCCTTTCTTGTGGAGCGGGCCAAACACCTTGACAGGATTTTGTACCACTCTCATGGGAGAGGGACATTCGCCTCGGTGGTATAATAGATGAATCTATGGTTCATGTTGCTCGACCCTTGGCAGTGTACACGTTATGATGGGATCAGGCCGATCGCCTCGGCAGTATCATATTCTTTCTGAGACCTGGCCGTATGACCTCGGCATAATCGTGCATTATATCGCTAGCAGTCCGAATGTTCACGAGATTTTTCCTTCCACTGATGCCTTTCATTTTATATGGTATTTCTTATTTATCTGATATTGGCACTGTATATTTTCTGAATTGTTGAGATAGAATACGAGATGAGAAATTGATATCGTTTAAAGAAATTTTTTGAGATTGTGTTAGTTATAGATTTACCTCACTACTATTGTTGTGCTTCTTATCTGTTTATGATTTGCCATATCGATTTATTGGACCACTAGTAAGTGTCGATGTCGACTCCTCATCACTACTTCTACGGGGTTAGGCTAGATACTTACTGGGTATGCGTTGATTTACGTACTCATGTTGCACTTCTACATTAAATGTGCAGGATCTGACAAGTTCATTTGGTGATCATCTTGACGCGTAGGCGCAGCTATTGAGGAGACTTTATGTGAGTTGTATTCTAGGCTACGCATCGTAGTCCACAGAGTCTCCATCGTACTATTTATTTATCTTGTCTCATTTACATTCTAGATAGATGTTGTATTTATTTTATTGTACCCATTAGTAAATACTCATGCACTTGTGACACCGGGTTTTGAGGATACTCTAGTGATTGTTATGGTTCGACTTAATATTGTCATCTTTTATTTTATATCTTACTAATATTTTAAGTATTCGTGATTTTTAAACGCATCGAATCCTTTACTTAATAAGGCTTATGATTTTAAAAATAATAAAATGAACAATTAAGCTGATAGTTCACCGTTGGCTTGCCTAACGGCGATGTGGGCACCATCACGGCCTATAATGGGTTTGGGTCGTGACACTACTTCACCGAGGTTAGTCTTGATACTTACTAGGTACTTGATGAGTGCAAAACGCAACACGAAATTAATGCTCGCTAGTCAAAGACAGTATATATATGATTATCATCTCCGCAAGGATTGAATTTAAACAATTTCAAGTAATTTCTAGCTTAACGCTATTCAGGATGATTAACACATTGGTTGGGATGATTAATAACTAAAATTAACGATGAAACTAAACTGATTAACAATTGATCACCGAAAGACAAGAGTTGAGCGACACTAGAATATCAATTGGAGAAATAAGGATCGTGACAGGATAGGTGCAAGATATCTATTTGGGATCCAACTCTAGTTCAATTCATTCTAATGTTCTAATGATTTTCATGAATTCACTCAATGATTAGTGCAAACGTGTAGTCAAAACTCCTCTCTCGATTAAATCTTAACTCTACGAGGTGAACGAACATAAGCACTATGAAAATATGCAAGCATGCGTTAATGGATTAGTCTCCAGGGAAATGTCTCTCGGATATTCTCCTAACTTGATTTAATCAATAATTCAACAAGCTCTTTTGAGTACTTTACAGAATCAATGAATTAAACCAAACAAAATAATGCAAGATAATCACCACAATATTCCTCTTTCAATTAAATAAACTGGTGAATAAAGTTGCAAACAATTCAAAGCTCCATAAACGAATTCAAGCAAATAACTAGAGTTAAAATCCACAAATATCAGTCAAAACACCATATCCATCAAACCCTAAGGAAAACTACTCTATAATCATAGAGGAAGTCATCACAAATATGATGAAAACGCAAGAAAATATCAATCTAACGTTACAATCCAAACTACCGGATTGAATTGATGGAAAGATGATGAAATCTTGTGTCTTGTAGCCTCCAATGCTCTCCAAAAGATTCCAAGGTCAAAAGTCCTTCAAAAATATCTTTTTGGTGTATTTATACCATGTAGGAGTGGGCCCGGACAAAACTACCCTTTCCAAACCGAAATAGGAAAATACTCTGAGAAAATTGTACAGGCACGCCGTGCCATGCGCTGCTCCACGCAGTGTGCTAGTGGGAAAGTTCAGAGAGCGATTTATGACGGACATCAGCAGATTTACACTGGTGCAGTGCGGCTATGTATATTTTATAGTGTATTTTATTTTCGTCAATTTTTTATATCCAGACTTGGCTCCAGACCTCCGAATGTGATCCCGACTTAATTTCTTGGGCTTTTACTCAGACTTCAAAGCTCTAACTTGTTCAAACTAGATCCAAATTATCTTAGTAGCTTAGAATCATTTCCTACAAGGCATAAAACACTTAATAAGTTCAAATCGCCATTAATTAAGCTCAACTACGAGTAAAATGCAGTGATTACAATGCAAACTATGACTAAAACATGGGTTTCTAGCCTAGCATCAACATCCCACACTTAGACCATTTCTTGTCCACGAGCAATCAAACTGCACTTCACATAGAGACGATCTTCTTCATCAAATAACTTCCCTAACCCATCATGCCAAGAATATTTAAAGCATACTAAGCACCATATCATAACATCCTAGCCTCAAGACTCGACAAAAGCACCAAGTATTTTTCAAACTCACACACTTACTCTAACACAGAAGCCAAATACATTACCTTTCCTTCACAAGTCATGTGCCCTTACACAAACAATAGAGAGTATACACTAAAGTTCAAAAACAATTACGAACTCAAGATAGAAAGAATTCACTCACTCTTAGAATTAAAATTCATGTGCCCCGCACCATATGCTTGCCTATAGTGTAATACTCTACTAATTGAGCTTATTCAGTCAAAGATGAAGTAGGACTTTAATTGATTGTAATGTAGGCTGCAGGACGGATAGGATACATTAGGATATAGTGACTACACCTCCCTGAGTACTTTAATACATATACATTAACAATTCAAATCCCACACTTGTGTTGAACCAAACCCCAACATTCACACATAATAACATCAAGCTCCTAATTTCTTTAAACACAGATAAGATGAGAACTACCACTAGTAGGATTTTATTTTTTAAATTTTTTTTTCTAATACATACACAAACTCTCTCTTATTTTATTTTTTTCAAAGGTCTAATTGATATTTTTCAATTCCTTACATGTGGCTCTCACAAATTTTCAACTAGTGCACCTTTCTCCATTCTTCTTAGTTCCACTCAAAATCCTACCATACCTCTACTCAGCTCGTAACAAGCTCATAACAGTTTCAAGTGCTCACGAGAGGTAAAGGGTCCAAACAGATGGTCAATTCAAACCAAGGGGTCGGGCTTGTAATGTGGTTGCCAAATAAGTATGATTACAGGCTCAAAAGGGTATAACTAAGATACACAACAATTAGGTGGGTAAAAATATATATCTGGCTCAACAGAGAAATACCTATGTCACTTCCTAGATTGAACAAGACTGCCATTTCGCTTTGCAAACATATGGGACAAGTTCTAGATATCAACTGACATGCACAGAATATCAACAAATACCTCACACACATATTGGTACATAACTCACTTAGGAACGTATCTATCCCGACTCTCTAGTCAAAGCAGTTAAGCATAGTACAAATTAAATAATTTAAGGCACTTATACACGAGTCAAGAACTGAGCCTAGACGCCACCACTAAGGCACACACTACTCTCAAGGCACAACAAAGTCAAGAAAAGTCATCTCCATTTAATACCATAGCACAAGACTTCAAATTTCCTAACAAACAAAAAACTAACTATACCCGGTTCAAGCAAAAGCCTTGGAAAAGAACTGCGGTACAAAGAAAAACCAAGGGGGAATTGCTACACTACCTAAGAAAAAGCAAAATATTTTTTCTCTGACTTTGCTCCCTCAAGAAGACAATCGAGAAAATCTATCGTCGGGAAAAATCAAAAGCAAAAATTCCAAACAAAACAAAGAAAGCAAACACACATTTACATATTTACATCCCTCACCCTATACTTTAAATTGTGGTATGTTCCCATGACACAGAAATAAAAAGCAAGAGGTAAAGAAAACTCCCCTGATTCATCTAGTCGGGGTCTGAATCGAAGTCGGGATCTCCTTTGTACGCCCGGCCTAGTGCACACATCCATGCTGAGAGCTTCTTTTCTGCCTTCTTTGGGTACACCCCACACTTATCATGCTTACTCTCTCTAGTTCACTCTTTTAGGGTCCCCATTGCTCCTTCCATCTTGAAGACCACCCTTTCTTCTCCCACTCTGAGCATGAGCTGCCTTTCCTGAATGTCCATAATAGCTCTGCCAGTAGCCAAGAAGGGTCTCCCTAGAATTAAAGGGATCTCCCTATTCTCTTCCATATTCACCACAATAAAGTCCATAGGGAACACAAATTGGTCTACCCGAACTAGCACATCTTCCACTATTCCTTCAGGTATGATTGTGGTCTGATCCGCCAGCTGCAAGGACACAGGTATCGACCTGATTTCTCCAATCTCTCCCTCCAATTTTCATAAAATAGAAAAAAACATAAGATTAATATAAGCACCTGAATCACACAAAGATTTTTCAAACTTAGTACTTTCTAAAGAGCGCGGTATAGTAAAACTCTCTGGATCTCTACACTTTTGAGGGAGCTTGTTTTGCAGAATGGCACTACAATGCTCTGTGAGCTTGACAACCGATGCCTCTTCCACTTTTCTCTTGTTGGACAATATCTCCTTCAAGAACTTAACATAGGCTGGCATCTGTGAAAGCATCTATGTGAATGATAGATTAACATGCACCTATTTGAGCACATCTAGGAAATGCCCAAATTGTTTGTCCAACTTCTCTCTTCTCTGCTTCTAAGGGAAAGATAAAGCAGGAATATATTTGCTTTCTTCAGTCTTCTCATTTATTGCATTCCCATCTTTCTTCTTCCTCTAAGCTCTAGTCTTTTGCTTCTTCTTCAGTCCATCATATACCATCACTTCACCTTTTTAAATGTTGCTATTTTTCTGCTCCTCCACAGCCTCTACCTGTCTTTCAATCAACTCATCCTTTTGTTTTGCCCTGGGATCCTCTAATACGTACCCACTCCTCAAAGACACTGCACTTATTCTCTCTTTTGGATTTCTTTCAGTATTAGCTGAGAGAGTTCTTGGAACCCCCTCAGACATTAGATTAGCAAGTTACCCCACATGTCTTTCCAAGTTTTGAATGGTCGTGCCTTGTTCTCTGATAGCTGTGCTCTATTCTCGTATAGCTGAGCCATGGGTTTCAAGCCTCTCATATGTCTTAATAATACAGGCCTTCATCAGATCTTCCATGCTAGACTGATTAGATTGTGGAGGCTAATATTGTTGCCTCTGCTGAGTTTGAAAACCTGGAGCTCCCTGTCCCTGGGGTCTGGAGTCATTTTGTTTCCATGGATTCACACTACCACCTGGTGAACTCCAAGAAACACCTGGGTACCTCTTCCCCATGGAGTTAAAATTATTGCCACTTTGGTAGTTGCCTCTGTCAAAGATCCCTACACCATTTACAACTTCATTTGTAGTCGAGTCATGGAACTTATGTGTTGTGTGACCCATTCCACAAAAATCACAAATCAAGGATGACTCGCTTTGGACCTTTGCTAAGGTTAACTTTCTTATCTCTCTGGCCATGGTGTCTAGCTGAGCTTACACTGATGTGTAAGAATCCACTTGATGTAGCCCAACCTTTTTCCTTCTCCCGTTATCCTTTGCAGGCCATTGATTTGCATCTTTAGATAATTCATTCAGAATTGCAACAATCTCCTCAGGAGTTATCTTCATAAGAGGACCTCCAACTGCGTTGTTTAGCATCCTCCTGCCATAGGGTGTCAGCCCATCCCAAAAATCTTGGATTTGCATCCACAAGTCTACTCTATGATGCTGACATCTTCTCACGATATCCTTAAATCTTTCCCATGCTTCAAACACCATTTCTGTATCTTTCTGCTCGAAGTCATGGATCTCTCTTCGAATTTTTCCTATTTTTGCAGCTGAAAAATATTTTCCAAGGAACTTCTTTGTCATGTCTTCCCAGGTTTGAATTGACCCAGTTGGCAAACTTCACAACCAGTGCTTAGCATCTTTCCTCAGTGAAAAAGGAAATGTACTTAAGTAGATAGCATCTTTCAATACCCTGTTGTGCTAGAAGGTATTCATAATCTCATCGAAATCCATCAAATAAGTATTTGGACCTTCGTTAGATTTGCCTCGGAAGACACAATTGTTTTGAATGGTCAGAAGTAACCCTTGCTTGATCTCAGAATTATTGGTTAGGATCGAAGGAGGTTTCACACTAGATACTCATTGGTTGTAGACTGGTCTAGCGTAGTCTCCCAGTGATCATTCAGGCCTGGGCATATTGTTTTCAAATTAGTCTTCAACAAGAGGTCAGTTCAGGTTGAATCTTTGTCCTCCCTTCCCATCAACCGGGTTTCATCAACTCTGAGAGCTGCTTTAGCAGCTGCCCGTGCGGCTGCTTCCTGTTGGGCTACTTCTCGTGTAGCCAAATCAACTACCTCCTCACCGTTCTTTGCCATGTTCTCTTGGGTTGAAGATTGCCCCAAGAATTTCCCGGTGAGTTGTTTCTCTTTTCTCAGTTGTTGCAAATGTTTTTCCAACTCCGATTTGTAAGGTATTACTATTTTGAAGAAGATCGAGTCATACACCAATGAACTTAACTTGTTGCTTGTACACATAAGAGAAAACAACTGTGAAGAATAAAATAAAATTGATTCCTAAATTAGCATCAAAAACTATTCTAAACACTATTGATTATCAATCCCCAGCAACGGTGCCAAAATTTGACGCGTGCAAAACTTAACACGAAATTGATGCTCGCTAGTCAAAGATAAAGTAAATATGATTATCGGCTCCATAGGGATTAGGTTTAAATAATGTTCAAGTAATTTCTAGCTTAACCTTTTCAGGATGATTAATATGTTGGTTGGGATGATTAATAACTAAAATTGACTATGAAACTAAAACGATTAACAATCGATCACAGAAACATAAGAGTTGAGCAACACTGAAATATCAATGGGACAAACAAGGGTCATGACATGATAGGTGCAAGATAACTATTTGGGATCAAACTCTAGTTCAATTCACTCTAATATTCTAATGATTTTCATGAATTCACTCGATGATTAGTGCAAATGTGTAGTCAAGACTCCACTCTCGATCAAATCTTAAATCTACAATGTGAACTAATATAAGCACTGTAAAAATATGCAAGCATGCGTTAATGGATTAGTCTTCAGGAAAACGTCTCTCAAATATTCTCCTAACTTGATTTAATCAACAATTCAACAAGCTCTTTTGATTACTTAATAGAATCACTGAATTAAACCAAACAAAATAATACAAGATAATCACCACAATATTCCTCTTTCGATTAAATAAACTGGTGAATAAAGTTGCAAACAATTCAAAGTTTCATAAACGAATTCAAGCAAAGAACTGGAGTTAAAATTCAAACACCATATCCGTCAAACCCTAAGGAAAACTACTCCATAATCATGAAGGAATTCATTACAAATATGATTGAAGAGCAACAAAACATCAATCTAATGTTACAATTCAAACTCCCGTATTAAATTGATGGAAAGATGATGAAATCTTGTGTGTTGTAGACTCCAATGCTCTCCAAAGGCTTCCAAGGTCAAAAGTCCCTTCAAAAATATCTTTTTGGTGAATATATACCATGTAAGATTGGGCCTGGACGAAACTGCTATTTCCAAGTCAAAACAGGAAAATACTCTGAGAAACTTTTACAGGCGCGCCACGCCATGCGCTCCACGCGGTGTGCTAGTGGGAAAGTTCAGAGAGCAATTTCTGACAGACATTAGCAAATTTACGCTGATGTGTCGCCCCATGCGGCGCAGTGTGTATGTTTACATAGTATTTTATTTTCATCAATTTTTGATATCCATACTTGGCTCCCGACCAAACATGATTCCGGCTTAATTTCTTGGGCTTTACTCAGACTTCAAAGCTCCAACTTGTTCAAACTAACTCCAAATTATCTTAATAGCTCAAAATCATTTCCTGCAAGGCATAAAATACGTAATAAGCACAAATTACCATTAATTAAGCTCAACCACAAGTAAAATGCAATGATTAGAGTGCAAACTATGACTAAAATACAGGTTTCTAGCCTACCATCAGTACTGATCATAGTGTACTTACACTACACTTCTTGAGAGTGAGATCTTGTAAGGCCCCGTAAAATTTTGCAAAAATAAATATAATTTTTCGTGGTGCCGGATTGGGCTTACGTATTTGAGGCTCGGACTTTTTGAGTTGAACAATGTACTGAGGGATAAAGGAAAATATTTGGTAGAGAAATGCATTTTTGCGGTCCATTATGCGACCACAGAATCATTCTGCGGACCGCATAATGGCCGCAGAGTGAGGCAGGAGAAGGGCAGTTTTGGATGCCATTTTGCGGTCGACTATGCGATCACAGAACTGTTCTGTGGTGCACTATGCGACCGCAGAACAGGTCTGCGAGCTGCATAGTAACCACAGACCCAAGTATATTTTTGCCAATTTTGGACACCCGGCAGAGCAAGAGCTATTTAAGTCTACCCGAGCGCCCTTCTTCATTCATCCATTTAGGCCGGCTCGGAATTTTTCTCCAAAAAAAGGGAGCGATGGAAAGTGGATTTCAGGTTTGATAGTCTCGAGAAGGTATTAGCCACTACTTAAAGAGTTAGAGTATTGTAGTGTTAAATTGAAAAAACTAATCAAAGGTCCAACTGATCACCACGTCTGTATTGCTTACGACAGTCTGACTTTTGAACGACTAAGCAACTACTAAGCTCCCGCCCTGACCGGCTTGAAACTTGATTTGATTATCTAAGGAAGCCGAGCCAATTGAAAACTATATTTTTTCAAACGAAGAAGCTCTGTCCTCCTTCCCCTCCTACCAGATCTGCGGAGATAAAAGGAAGATTCTTTATAGAAGATTATGAGGCCGATTTGCGGTCCGCATATCGATTATGCGATCGCAGACCTTGTTCCAAAGCTCCATTTTGGGGTTTTTAAAACCCGACCCTACTTCGTTAAATACATGCTTTTGGCCATTTTTTAGCTAAAATCTGACATTTTAGAGTGAGAGAGAGTTCCCTGGAGTGAGAAGGTGTTCCTAAATAATTATTCTTCAATTCTTTCTCAAAGTTTGGAAGATTAAGAAGGGAAACTCACTAGGTGATCCTATAGGTAAGATTCTACACTCTAATCCTCAATTTCGAATTTTGTCTAGAAATGGGTAATTAACAAGATAATATTTGGGCATGATAGTTGTTTATCTTGCATGTATGTGTTATCAAAGGGTGTAGGAAGATTGTTGAGCTAAAATGGTACATAATGGGTTGTGGAATGATGGAATCCTCCATAAATTGGACCTTGAAACCTTAATGCACAACTAGTATTTGATAAAATGCTCAAATGAGCTAGAACCATGATCATCTTCCTAATTTTGGTATAATTTGTTATATTTCTAAAATAGATTGAAGTTTCTAAGAACTCCATAACATTTTAGAGTTTAAGGAATCCCCATTGAGGTATGTTGGCTAAACTCTTCTTTAAGAATTGGAACCCCAATATCCTTGTAAGTTCCAAGATATTTATTACAAGTTGAGTATTTCGAATACGTTTTGTGACAAAGATATATGTTCAATTCATGTTTCAAGTGCTCTTATCATATTGTATTATAAATTGAGGATGTGTTCCAAACTATGGATTGTGTATCTATGTGTTATGATTTCAAGTCGTGATTTATGTGGGAAACTATTATACCAAATTGTGTAGATATTGTGATTGGGGTTATACCTCCACCCACATATATTGGGGTGAGGTGGCGGGGCTGCTTTGTGTAGAAATGGGTATTGTGTTTACACCTCTACCCGCATATAATGGGGTAAGGCGGTGGGGCCGCTTTGTGTAGAAATGGGTATTGTGTTTACACCTCCACCCACATTTATTGGGGTGAGGCGGTGAGGACGCTTTGTTACACCTCCACCTACATATATTGGGGTGAGGCGGTGGGGCCGTTTTGTGTGGAAATGGGTATTGTGTTTACACCTCCACCCGCATATATTGGGGTGAGGCGGCGGGGCCGCTTGTGTGGAAATGGGTATTGTATTTACACCTCCACCAGCATATATTGGGGTGAGGCAGCGGGGCCGCTTTGTGTGAAAATAGGTATTGTGCTTACACCTCCACCAGCATATATTAGGGTGAGGTGACAGGGCCACTTTGTGTGAAAATAGGTATTGTGATTACACCTCTACCCGCATATATTGGGGTGAGGCGGCGAGGCCGCTGTGTGTGAAAATGGGTATTGTGCTTACACCTCCACCCGCATATATTGGGGTGAGGCGACGGGGCCGCTTTGTGTGAAAATGGTTACAGAGGTCCTCATCTTAAATTCTATAAATGTTAATGACAACACTTTATAAGCTTGCTTTGGTTTAAACGGCTATCTATACTATTCTATTGTCGCTCTAGTTCATCATATTCATATTGTACTTCCGAGTTCTTAAATTGATATTTGGTTTTCATACTAGTACTATTCGACATGTACTAACGTCTCTTTTGACATGGGCGCTGCATATTTAATGGATGCAGGTGGTTCTACAGTAGAGGATATTGACCAGTGATAGCAGTGCTCATTCTTCTCAACTGACTTGGTGAGCCCTATATCATTTCGGGGTTGTGCATCTTTTATTTTGTATGTGCTATCGTATTTTGAGGTATAGACGGAGCCTTGTTGCCGGTACTATCATTGTACTCTTTGGTATTTTAGAGGCTCCTTAAACATAGTGAGGGTTGTGTATTGGTGCTGAGAAAGACAAACTATGTTATGTTGTGGTTGTATTACTTGTTCTATTTAAGACGTAAAAAATGATGGAACTATTGGTAATGAATTGGTATTGTGGACATGAACTCATTTTTGTCTAATTAATGACAATATGTATTATCTCCATTCATGGATGAGTTGGGTAGAAGAAAATCTAACAGGCTTGCTCGTTCGGGTTCACTCGGTTGAGCGGCGGTCGCGCTCCCCGGTTTTGGGGCGTGACAGATCTTGCATCATTCGTGAGGATTCAAAAAAGAGCTACATGGTATCGCAGTCCCTTGGAGTCTCATCCTTTATGTTGATACTGTTGATTTTACTTTCGGACAGTATTGTATTTTGAATATTCCGTATGTATTAGAGCTCATGAATCTGTACTACCTAGTTCTGGGGAGATGTATTGAGTATAGCCATTTCAGCTTGTGTTAACTCTATTTCCATTTTTATATTAAACTCTGCCTTATTATATCATATTTTATTTATTCAATGTTATTAAATGATCGGCTTACCTAGTCTTAGATACTAGGTGTCATCATAATCCCTATGGTGGGATTTGGGTCGTGACAAGTTGGTATAAGAGCTCTAGGTTCATAGCTTCTACGAGTCATGAGCAAGTCTATTAGAGTCTTGCGGATCGGTATGGAGATGTTTGTACTTATATTCGAGAGGTTGTCAAATTTTTAGGAAACATAACCTTCTTTTTTCATTCTTTATCGTGCTAATTTGTTATTCCGAAGTTTGAACCTTTACTCTTCTATTCTCTCATAGATGGTGAGGACATGTTCTACTGGATCAGCTAAGCAGGCAACAACGAACACCTGTTAGAGCCATGGAAGGCCGGAGCCGAGGTAGAGGGCGAGGAGGGACACGTGCTACAACTAGAGCACCAGCTAGAGCACCAGTTGTGGAGCCTCCAAAAATTCCAGTTGAGGATAAGTACACTGAGGATGTTGAGCATGCACCTGAGCAGCCTATTGCTACACCGGGGCTCCAGAAGACCTGGCACACTTCTTGAGTGTGTTCAGGAGTTTGGACCAAACAAGGTTGATTCTGGTTACACCATCTACTTCACAGGCAGGGGGAGGAGCTCAGACTCCCACCGCCCGTATACTAGAGCATCTTGCTCATTAAATACCATGTGTCAAACCGACACAACTAGAAGTTGCAATTTAGATTGAGGTAGGGCTAGTGGTGTCGACTGAGAGGCAGAGGAGTTTGGAGAGATTTGAGAAGTTTCACCCTCTAGAGTTTAGTGGGGGGCTTCTGAGGATGCACATGGTTTCTTGGATTAGTATTATCGCCTTCTGCATACTATGGGTTTGGTAGAGTCTAGTGATATTGACCTTACTACTTTTCAGTTGACGGGGTCGGCATATAGATGGTGGCAGACTTATGACGCGAGTAGGCCAGCTGGCGCAAAACTACTTATATTTTCCTAATTCTCCGATATTTTCTTAAGGGAGCTTATTCCACATACCTGCAAGGACGAGTTGTGCAACGATTTTGAGCAGTTGCATTAGGGAAGTTTGACTATGTCCGAGTATTCTATGAGGTTTATAGAGTTATCTCGCCATGCGCCTTCCTTGGTTTCCATTTATAGAGAGAGAGTCCGTAAATTTATTGAGGGACTCTCTTATAGCCTCAGATTTGGGATGGCACGGGAGTTGGAGACTGAGACTGCATTTCATCAGGTTGTGGAAATTGCTAGGAGGTTAGAGCATATCCGGGGGCAGGAGAGGGAGGATATGGAGGCTAAGAAGCCTCAAGGTTTTAGAGGATTTAATGGCTCCTACTCTGGGGGAAAGGTCCTTCATGGCAGAGGTCATCTCGGTCGACCAGTTTAGTTCGCATTTCATGTTTCCTGTAGTGCTCCAACTAGCTGTGGATTTCAGAGTACTCATATCAAACATCCATCTTTCGTTACACCTTTTACAAGGGGTTCCTACAACGGTTATTTCAGTCATCTGGGCAGACTTAGTACTAGCAGCCACGAGTGCAGAGATGTTGTTTTAAGTACTCATTAGGGATTATTACAATGTTTTAGTTACTCTAGGATACATATAATAAATGGAAAAAGGGTCAAATATACCCCTCTATTTTCAAAAATGGTCTAAGAATACCCTTCGTTATACTATTGGGTTATCTATACCCCTGCAGTCATACTTTGGTTTCAAATATACCCCGCATTTAAACGGAGGGACACGTGTCATCGTCTAGTTGGTCAATTCTAAATATCTCATAATTAATTAAAAAGATCGATTACCCATACCAGAAAAATAATTTTATTTTTTTTTGTAAAAACTAAAAAACTTTTACTAAAAACTGGAAAAACGGAAATATTTTTTTTTCCAGTTTTTACAAAAAGAAACTATTTTAAAAAACAGAAAAATATTTTCTAAAATAATATTTTTGTAAAAACTGAAAAAACAAAGCTGAAAATCAATTTTCTAAAGCAATACTTTTTGTAAAAATTGGAAAAAACTGATTTTGTTTTTTACTAAAAAATGAAAAAACGAAAATATGTTTTTTTCCAGTTTTTACAAAAAACACTGCTTTAAAAAAAGCTGAAAAATATTTTCTAAAACAATATTTTTGTAAACACTGGGAAAAAAAAATTAAAAAGCAATTTTCTAAAGCAATGTTTTTGTAAAGACTTAAAAAACAAATATATTTTTTTTTCAGTTTTTAGTTAAAAATATTTCAGCTTTTTCCAGTTTTTAATTACTTTAGAAAATTAATTTTCAGCTTTTTTTCCAGTTTTAACAAAAACATTGTTTTAGAAAATATTTTTCAGTTTTTTTAAAGCATTGTTTATTGTAAAAACTGAAAAAAAATATTTTCGTTTTTTTCAGTTTTTTGTAAAAGAAAATTTAGTTTTTTCCAGTTTTTACAAAAAAAAAAATTATTTTCCGGGTATGAGTAATGAGTCTTTTTAATTAATTAGGAGATACTTAGAATTGACCAACAAGACGATGACACGTGTCCCTCCGTTTAAATGAAGGGTATATTTGAATTCAAAGTATGACTGCAGGGGTATAGATAACTCAATAGTATAACGAGAGATATTTTTAGATCATTTTCGAAAGTATCGGGATATATTTAGCCCTTTGTATAAATGACTGTATAGATGTTTAAAAATAAAGCTCCTATAGAAGTTTCTAAAACAGTACTGATCCATCAGCATTCTAGTTCTTTTTTAAATAAGCGGCAAAAAAGGAGCTTAATTTTAGTATAAGTGGCAAAAAAGCACTAATCCAAGTACAAATAGGACAAGGAATGGGTGGTAGTGGTACCGCACACTTTTTCCTTTTTTCACCTGATATAAGAAAATATTAAAGGGGCTAAACAATTTCCTTTTCGGTTTTAGTTCTTTATTGTAATACCAAATCCCATTCAAACAAAGAAATCTGAAAGAAACAGAAACTATAAACAGAAATCTGCCTAAATAACACGTAACAACACATACTATTAGACATAATTCTTGTCTTCGTTCTTCCTTCAAGAAAATGGTGACGAATCGTTCAAGGAAAATAAGGAAGAGAAGAGGAAGAAGAAATAACAAAGACACAAAAGAGAAGTTTTCTTCTTCCAATATTGAATCTCTTCCTAATGAGCTACTTACTGAAGTTGTTGCGAGGGTTGCTTCGTGTTCATTTAAAAGTTACATCAATATCAAGCTAAGGTATATATATATCTATATATCTCTTATGAATATCAATCTTTTTTACAAGGAGCAATTTCTTTTTCCTAACCGATTGATATTTTAGTTGCAAGGTTTTTCATGAAATAGCAAAGGAACGTTACGTATATCAGAATGCAACAATGGCAGACTTTCCTATTGAACCTTCATGGGAGAGGAACAAGCAAGAGAAGATAAACAAACTTACTTCTTTCATGGAGCTGTGCAGAGAATGCGGGAATACAGAAGCTTTATATAGGAAAGGCGTGGTACGTAATTTACACTTTATTTTAAGTTTCCAATCTTCAATTCCTAATGATTGAATCAATATTCTTTTCCTGTTCTAACGTTTTCTACTGCTCATCATATGCTCAACTAATTAGACTAACCGTAAATAATTACTACAAGTTTTTGCAACTCCTGAGCTCTGGAACACTGATCATCACATATGACATATACCAAACACAACGGATCAATATAGAAAATAATAAGTCCTGAATAGAGACCATAACAGGAATTTTAGAAGAAGTCTTTTAAGAACGGAACCTTCTCCTTGTGAGTCTGCCATAAAAATATAGTAGTAGTATTCTTTTGCATGCATCTATGGAATTATGCGACTCATTTGGAAAGTAATTAATGCAAAAACTACCAATAGGCTATTGTTTGTTATATAATAAACATAGTGATTAAAGGAAAAATTAAAGACAGGAAAATATGTGCTAGAAAAAGAGTTATCCTTAGCTAGTTAGAATGCCTGTTTAATTATTTGAAACGGGAAAAAGAATTCTATTCACAGTAAAGGTCTTATTGATCTCCTTGTTGCGGAAGATTATATTTGAAAATGAGGTGTGATTAAAATTTGCTTGTTATTGTGATCAGATGGACTTGTTTAAAAACGAAAGGACAGAAGTTGCTAAGGAACTTCTGAAGAAAGCAGCAAATGGAGGGCATCTGGGAGCGTTGTATGTGATTGGTATAATAATGATATTTATGGGTGGTGACGTTAAGGAAAAAGGAGTAATGTTGATCGGCGGGATGAAAAAAAGAGAGCCACTAAGAACAATAGCAAGGGATTGCCGGAAGAGTTTAATAGAAATCTTGGAAAATATTTGGGTGAAAAATCCTCATGTCTTGGGACAAAGACCCACTCGTTGCACTCTCCAACATCAACGCAGTCGCACCAATGGGTGGAGTAGCTGGCCTCCCATTGACAGTGACGACGAAGATGCCGATTTTCATTCATGTGATGCTTGCACTTGTGATGTAGAAATTGCTCATGTCATTAGTGCTTTGCCTGCGTATTCTTATTAATACTACGTATATTTTTTGAATTTAAGGATTTTGACTAACAGGGTATTACATTAATCAAGTACATATAGCTTGACGGTCATGTTCTTGTTCCTGGTGTTTTATTATTTTCTCCATTCAGGAAAAGAAAGAAAAAAATGAATAGTTAACCACATCCAATTTGGTAGTCTGAATATTTTCAAGAGTTAGCTATTTAACCAAAACCATACACGCTTCGAAACTAAAAACATCTACATGATAGTTCAATGCAGCGAGGCCAGTGAGCTAAGACCAGGGGTTCCACTTCAATGTGGTTTTCTTTTTCTTCTTTTCCTTCTGATTTCCCTCATAAATGCAAAGTTGGGAACACGACTATCGTTTTATCATCCTACAACTTTGAAAATATTCAACCAATCCTTTGGCACAATATTCAGAATTACCGAGCTATTCGGATTCAAATAATGTACAAAATTTTTCCTAGAAAGTAGGTAATCAAAATCACCCCACACCTGCCCGCCACAACCAGAAAGAGAAACTTTATTCTCAGACCTGAGGTCATCAAAAGTTTCTGACAATGTACCCCAAAAGGATACCAAGCAAGCCAACCACCAAGATGTACCAACGTGGAACTCCAGTACGATGTTCTTGACGTCCATGCCTCAGAAGCTCCTGGACAATGGTTTCAAATAGCACCCAAATGATAAAATCATCCTAGACAAAATGTCAATACAGCTGATGGAAATTTTTCTTTGCGCATACAAACTAAATTCAAACAAGTGTTATAGCAAATCCAGATAAAGGCCCAAGTTTGCTATGAAGTTCCCAGCTTACGCCAAATCACCAGCGTGGTTATCACACCAAAACTTAATAGTCCACGAACTATCTGCTTCTGATTGAACAAAAAATATTCTTAAAACCAACTCGTTCTACATCGTGAAGATAAGATTCCTCACCTCCAATAACTACCACATTTTCTCTAAACACGCCTTTCAAGACTTACTCAAATTATTTGGTTAGTGCTTGTGCGCTGACGGACTTTATTAGTGCTATATCTGGGGATTAATGACTTTTGATCTACCATGCACATAAATTATCTGAAGATCCATCCTTAAATGGATAAAACAAGCATAAACTAGCAGACAGCAAAAGGAAACATCAATTTACTCAAGAACCATTGACCAGGCACGCAGAAAAATCATATACCAGTTCTCGGTTGAGCTTGGCATTTTGTTGAATAATGGAATCTCTCTCTTGCATCAACCTCAAAATTAGTTCTCTGGCCTGCAGTGATTCCAAGATATGAATTACTTATCAAAAAGAGAATATGACACATCTACTGGCGTTTCAAGGAAAACTGGAAATGTGAGAGGACAATAAGTTTGATACTAGCATGCTGGAAAAACAAAATTCTTTTTTCGATAAGGTAAGATATGCTGAAAGAACAAAATTCTTTGACTATCACTTCCCAAATCCAAAGATAAATGATGAGGCATTACTTGTTTCTGGAAGAAAAACAAGCATATGCATATATAATTTCTTCTTCAACCATTCTTCTGTTTAAGTTCTCTCCTTTAACTTGTTTTTTATGTGTTTGCGAATGTAATAATTATCAAATTTATCTCCTTCTCAGGAGAGATGATCCTGAAATACTAAAGAAACATTCCACAATCACAAACTAGTGTTGGTTTCTTCAACTTGGTTTTCACCTGTATCTGTTTATGCAAACTTGAGCTAATTCCTTACCTAACTAAACAATTTCTGGGATCAAAAATACGTTGATGAAAAGAACAACAAAAACTACTACGCCTCAATCTGAGCAAGTTGGGGAAGTTGGTGAAAAGAACAAACAAATTTCTTTTTGTTCAGGTTCGGGTGTCACCTTTTATTCAACAAACAAGAGAATCCAAACTGGTAGGTTGCACCATTTGTTAAAAGAAAGAGGACGCGACAAGAAGAGTGTGGAGTTGCTGACTACCAACAGAAGCAGCAGACCATCGATTTCAAATGAAATGTGGTTAGCATTAATTGTTGGAAACTGAAGGTTGGATTAAGAGGTTGAAATAGAAGGAAAATACAATTCAACTTGTCACATTATGAAGGTGAATTATTGCGTAATGATACTGGGTTTCTCGAGAAAAAGTCTTTCCAGGTTTTCTGTTTGTTTCCTAAAAACTGTTTTTGCATTCCACGGGTTAATATAGTGACCTCACATCTAACAAACAGATTAACTTGACAACAAGAAGAGTGATGGAGTTGAGGATCCAAATCAACTTCCTAGCAGTGTAAGTTACAAAGCATCAACAAATATGAGCCTCTTGAAGGTAAGAACCACCTGAGAAGATGGAAACAATAAGGAAACCAAATCTAGAATAATCTCAAAGGAGCTAATCAAATTTTTCGAACAGAAAAAGCATAATCTGATATGAAAGAATTGATTCTTCTCCTTGTCACCAAGATTAATAGGTTAATAAGGTTCATTAAGCTTTCTAGTGATTCAAAGAGTTCTCTTAAGGTGTCCCCAATCTCATTTTCACCGGTTGAGGCCATCAATTAAACCCGTTGAGTTCAGAAGGTACTCTACATTTACAGCTCAGATGAAGTATATTTCTCCCAGAAAACTTCTATGTCTAATGACTTAACAGTTTCCGAACGCCAATGCTTTAAATGACCATCATAACATACCTTAGTGGAGTTATCCTGAGACTCACCGTGTTCTTGTAAATCCTATAATAAGCAACAAATAAATCATTTGCAACTAATGTATGTCCCTACCATGATGAACAGATGAATTAGAAGTAAATGGTATATTCTAATTGATTAAAAAAGATGCAGAAAAAGAGAGTGGAAAACTAATTTAGATTGTCATTTTACAGTTTCAGAAGCTCCTGGTGAAGTCCCTTCCTCAGAATCTTCAGGGACTGGTGATGGTTTTCTTGGTGGTGAAACATAAACAACTTTTAGTTTGCATTCCTCAACATGATTTCCTCCGGACTTGTTGAACTTCAGAAAAAAGAAAAGAATAAGATTGGAATGTACAAAGTCGACTACAAAACATAAACTGTACAAAAGGTTAAAACAAAAAGAATCTATAAGCTAAAATACCATATCTGGGTTAATATCTTTTGGGGTAGACCCAGAGTTCGTAATCACACTCTGTACAAGAAACTTGTCTTTGCATTGCATATCCGGAGGCAACTCCATTTGCGGTTGCATCGTAACTAAATCCAATTATCAACAAAAGTAAACCAAAAATAACATCAAATGACATCCATCAAATCTAAAAGACCCATCACAGAGAACTGAAAAGCACCTGTAACATTGGACCTTGATAGTGGGAGAACAATTCCACTGTTCGGCCTGACAGTATACTTCCTAGGATTGGTTGTCTTTACCTAATAAAAGTTTGTAAAGAGTACATAATTTAGCCTTTTCAAAACAGTATTAAATCCCCCTTAGCCAGAATATTACAAATTTATAACACTAACATTTAAATGACCATTTCCTTTATCAAGGAAGATCTTCCTCATAAATCATAATAAAAAATTTCAGAATTGAGTGAAGATAAAGACTTCAACCTTTTCTCCTCTTTAAAAACAAAATAGGTAAAACTTACCCGCACCTAATGTTTGCACCAAACCAAGTAAAACCTTTAGAAGTAACTATTAAAGTGAGATACATATTGATATAATCAACCCTACTTTCTCTTCTATTTTTATATCTCCCATCTATCTATTTTCTTTAGTTATTTACTAGAGCAAATATGATCTGGAAGTCGATCCAGAGCAAGTGTTCGAATCTATTATGACATAGCCTTGAGGCAATAAACGGACCTTTTAACCTTCTAAAAACCTCTTTGGGTTTGGAAATTTATTTTTTTTTAAAACTATCGTGTATTCAATAGTTTGGTCCAAACACCGGAGCAGGTAAACTTTTTCTATCTCTGGCCCAAACTAGTAGGACTCGGCTATATGATTTCTCAGCACTCAATCCTCGACTATACAATTCTCTATTCCATCCCGCTCTAGTCAGTATTCCCTTAAAATTAATTATAGTCAGACTATAAATTATGCTGACCAGTGGCGGAGGCAGGATTTTCGCTAAGGGGTTCAAAAAATAAAAAGTTGAAAAATTAAAAGGAACTATGGCCAGCGGAAATTGAACCAGCAACCTAACAAAGGTTTTGAACCCCTTAACAACTAAGCTATACTTTTGGGTTGTGGCAAGGAATTCAAAATATAATAATATATAGAGGCACAAAATGAATTTTGTCATATTTGTACCGCGTAATTTTCCAGTGAAGGGGGTCGGAACCCCCTTCCACCCCCTAAATCCGCCCCTGACGCTCACAATCAACCTACCACAATCTCTCTCTTCAAAAACAACGAAAACACCCGAAATTAAAACAGAAAGGGGCACAACTCCGCACGTGAACGTCAGTATAATAGAGGTTAAGTAAGAATATATATACCTTGAAAGCAACGTGATTATCAGTCTTATTGATCAGTTCAAAAGAGCTCGAAATTGACTTCTTGAGTTCGACTTCCAAATAACAAAAACAACAACAAAAGAAAAGAGAATAATCAAAACCCTAGGAGAACATAATTTAAAACTGATTCCGTTTTTTCCAGAAACGAAATTGAATCATACGAGTATTAAAATTAAAAGGTAAATAAAGGAAGAAACTCACATGGAAATTGGAGGTCTAAAGGATCGATAATTAGAAGTTCTTCACTTGTCATGGCGAAAAAACAACGAAATATGGAGCTGATAAAATCAAATTTCTGAAATTATGATGATAGGCAAAGAGAGCGGAATTTGAACGTGAGTTTCGAAGTTTGGTTTGCTGAATTGGAACATATAAATACTACTCCATTGGAATCTTATATTGACGGAACCAGAGGGTAGGGTCTTCTCGTGAATTTCAAAGACTAACTTCCAAAAGATATAAGAGATTTTTTCCAATTTATCCCCATAATTATTCGAGGAAATTATTTATTCCCTGCCTGTTTAATAATATATTATATTATGAATGTTCATTTAATACTTGTAAATAAACTTCCTGAAAAAGCTTATCCATATGAGACTCCGCCATAAATATGTTTATCTATTTAGTACTCTATTGGAAATAAGTATCCTGAAAAAGCTTATCATTTTGGTACTCCGTTATGGATAAATATTACCCATGGTAGAAGATTATATATATCTGGCACAACAGCTTAGAGTAGCAGCTTACAAGAATCTTACACAGCAGCTTCCTTTCTTCTATAAATAGAGGAGAATTCAGTTTATTATGTACATAAGTTTGAAGTTTGAATAATATATCAGTTTCTCTCTATACTTGTCTTTACTTTACTGTCTTTATTTTATAACACGTTATCATCACGATGCTCTAACCAAATGAGACTCTGTCATCTCGAGAAAATACTTTGAAAGTATCAGAGGTACAAACTTTCTTTTTCTAAATAATGTCAAATCTTTCTAAACTTGAGTTTGTAGCCCTGGATATATCGGGCAAAAGCTACATATTTTGGGTGCTTGATGCCGAAATTCATCTTGATGCGATGGGTCTAGCAGACACCATCAAAGATAAAAATCAGGCATCAAACCAAGACCGTGCCAAAGCAATGATATTCCTACGCCATCACCTTGATGAGGGCCTGAAAATAGAATATCTTACTGTTAAAGATCCAGACATACTGTGAAATAATTTGAAAGATAGATATGACCACCTGGAGATGGTCGTTCTTCCACATGCACGTTATGATTGGACTCATCTAAGGCTACAAGATTTTAAATCTATCAGTGAGTATAATTCTGCTATGTTCAGAATTATTTCCCAATTGAAACTATGTGGTGACAAAATTACTGATCATGATATGTTGGAAAAATTTTTTACCACTTTTCATGCCTCGAATATGCTCTTGCAGCAGCAATATCGAGAGATGGGATTCAAAAAGTATTCTGAACTTATCTCACATCTTCTTGTAGCCGAGAAACATAATGGGATATTAATGAAAAACTATGAAAGCCGACCTACTGGTTCTTGTCCATTCCCTGAAGTGAATGAGACGAACTTCTACCAAGCTAAATGTGGAAGAGGACGTGGCCCCAGTCGTGGTCATGGCCGTGGTTGGGGGGAAAACTCTAATCATGGTAATAATAATGCACCAAAGAACCCTCCTCACCACCAACAGTGGAAAAGGAAGGAACAAAAGTATGAAGCGGTGCAAGCAGCAAAGCCAGAAAATGCATGCTATAGATGTGGAGGAAAAGGGCACTGATCACGTACATGTCGTACGCCAAAGCACCTGGTTGAATTGTATCAAACCTCCCTGAAGAAGACAGAGAAAAATGCTGAAGCAAATTTTATTTCTGAAGATAATTTAGACTTCATGCATTTGGATGTAGCTGATTACTTTGCACTCCCAGAAGGAGAAACAAGTCATGTGATCGGTAGTGAATCTGTAGAGATGTAAATATTTTAATTTTTGTTATTTGTAGTAGATAGTATGGTTATGTAATTGTTGTACATAAATAAAAGTTATGCTTTGATAATAATGTTTACTATCATATTTATTTTGTTTATGTCATTTTGAAGAATATGGATAATCCTCAAATTATGTTTGGATCAAAGACCAATCATGAAGATATTTGTGTAATTGATAGTGGAACAACTCATGCCATATTCAAAGATCAGAAATACTTTTCTTATTTGCATAAGGAAAAAGCAAATGTTTCTACAATTTCTGGTAATATAAGTTTGATTGAAGGCTCCGGAAGAGCTATTGTATTTCTGTCTAAGGGAACAAAACTTATTATAGACAATGCATTATTCTCCTCCAAGTCCCGAAGAAACTTGTTGAGTTTTATAGATATCCGCCGAAATGGGTATCATGTTGAGACAATAGATGAAATGAACGTGGAATATCTTTGTATTACAAAGAATATTTCTGGCCAGAAATGCATTGTAGAAAAGTTACCAACTTTATCTTCTGGCTTATACTATTCAAAGATTAGTACAGTTGAAGCACACTCTATCGTAAACCAGAAGTTTACTGATTCAAATACTTTTGTGCTTTGGCATGGCCGGTTGGGCCATCCTGGATCAATAATGATGAGACGAATTACTGAAAATTCGAGTGGGCATCCATTAAAGAACCTGAAGATTCTTACAAATGATGAATTTTCTTGTGATGCTTGTTATCAAGGCAAAATGATCACTAGACCATCACCAATGAAGGTTGGCATTGAGTCCCCTACCTTTTTAGAACGTATACATGGGGATATATGTGGACCTATTCACCCACCAAGTGGGTTGTTTAGATATTTTATGGTCCTAATAGATGCATCTTCAAGATGGTCTCATGTGTGCCTATTATCATCTCGCAACCTGGCGTTTGCAAAGTTATTAGCCCAAATAATTCGATTAAGGGCACAATTCCCAGATTATCCTATAAAGGCTATTCGCCTTGATAATGCTGGAGAATTCTCATCTCAAGCTTTTGATGATTACTGTCTATCAGTTGGGATAAAAGTTGAACATCCGGTAGCTTATGTTCATACTCAAAATGGCCTTGCAGAGTCATTTATTAAACGACTGCAATTGATAGCAAGACCACTACTTATGAAAACAAAATTGCCCACTACTGTTTGGGGCCATGCTATCTTGCACGCAGCATCACTTATCCGTCTCAGACCAACACATTATAATAAATATTCTCCGTCACAATTAGTTTTTGGTCATGAACCAAATGTTGCCCATCTACGAATTTTTGGATGTGCTATATATGTGCCAGTAGCACCACCACAGCGCAGTAAGATGGGCCCCCAAAGAAGGTTAGGAATATATATTGGGTTTGAATCACCCTCTATTATTCGCTATCTTGAACCATTGA
>AWOL01S0033593.1:44920-59568 GCA_000715115.1 Nicotiana otophora
GCCTTGTCGCACAAGGATTCTCACAACGACCTGGAGTCGATTATGAAGAAACATATTCACCTGTTATGGATGCCATAACATTTCGATATCTCATCAGTTTAGCCTTACGTGAAAGGCTTGAAATACATATGATGGATGTGGTTACAGCTTATCTGTACGGGTCACTTGATAATGAGATTTACATGAAAATCCCTGAAGGATTTAAAATGCCTGAAGCATATTCAAAATCTCGGGAAATGTACTCAATCAGATTACAAAGATCTTTGTACGGTTTAAAGCAATATGGGCGCATGTAGTATAATCGCCTCAGTGAATATTTGCTGAAAGAGGGTTACATAAATGATGTTATTTGTCCATATATTTTTATAAAGAAAATGGCTTCAGAATTTGTAATACTTGCTATTTATGTTGATAACATAAATCTTGTTGGAACTTCAGAAGAGTTCCAAAAGGTAATTGAATATCTTAAGAAAGAATTTGAGATGAAAGATCTTGGAAAGACAAAACTTTGTCTTGGTCTGCAAATTGAACATTTAGCAGACGAGATCTTTATCCATCAATCTGCCTATACAGAAAGGGGTTTAAAACGCTTTTACATGGACAAAGCGCACCCATTGAGTACACTAATGGTTGTTCAATCACTTGAAGTGAATAAAAATTTGTTCCGACCTCCAGAAGAGGATGAGGAACTCCTTGGCCCCGAAGTACCGTATCTCAGTGCAATCGATGCACTAATGTATCTTGCTAATACTATAAGGCCTGACATAGCATTTTCTGTTAATTTACAAGGTATAGTTCTTCTCCTACACAGAGACATTGGAACGAGATTAAGCATATACTGCGATATTTAAAGGGAACTCTTAATATGGGTTTGTTTTATGCTAACAAAGATAGTGCAGATCTTGTTAGTTATGCATATGTAAGTTATTTATCTGATCACCATAAAGCTAGATCTCAAACCGGGTACGTTTTTACATGTGGAGATACTATAATATCATAGCGCTCCACAAAGCAATCTATTGTTGCTACTTCTTCAAATCATACTGAAATGATAGATATTCATGAAGCAAGCAGGGAATGCATATGGTTGAGATCAATAATTCATTTTATTCGAGAAAAATGTGGTTTGAAATGTGAGAAAAGACCCACAATTTTATACGAAGACAATGTTGCATGCATAGCCCAATTGAAAGGAAGATTTATAAAAGGAGATAGAACGAAGCACATTTTACCAAAATTATTCTACACATACGATTTTCAGAAAAATGGTGACATTGATGTGCAACAAATCCGTTCAAGTGACAATCCGGCAGATTTATTCACTAAATCTTTACCAACTTCAACTTTTGAGAAGATGGTATACAAGATTGGAATGCGGAGACTTAAATATTTGAAATAAGGTTTTCATCAGGGGAAGTAAAATATACGATGTACTCTTTTTTCCTTGCTAAGGTTTTTTCCCATAGGGTTTTCCTTATAAGGTTTTTAATGAGGTAGCTCGCAATGCGTATTACTAAATATGTGTACTCTTTTTTCTTTACTAGGATATTTTTCTCACGGGATTTTTTCCTAGTAAGATTTTAATGAGGCACATTATCTTTTAATGAATATCCAAGGGGGAGTATTATAAATATATTATATTATGAATTTTCATTTAGTACTCCGTTGTAAATAAGCATCCTGAAGAAGCTTATCCATATGAGACTTCGCCATAAATATGTTTATCTATTTAGTACTCTATTGGAAATAAGTTTCCTGAAGAAGCTTATCCTTTCGGTACTCCGTTGTGGATAAATATTACCCATGGTAGAAGATTATCTATATCTGGCACAACAGCTTAGAGCAGCAGCTTGCAGCAACAGTTTACAAGCTGCTTACACAGCAGCTTGCAGTAGCAGCTTACACAACAGCTTCCTTTCTTCTATAAATAGAGGAGAATTCAGTTCATTATGTACATAAGTTTGAAATTTGAATAATATATGAGTTTCTCTCTATACTTGTCTTTACTTTACTGACTTTATTTTATAACAGAAACTTGATTAACAAGCTGGATTAATAGTTACTAGTGAAAGGATTTATATTATATTCTTATTGCTGATTATTTACCTTTTATACACTGATAGCGTAAAGATATTTTACCTATTAATGTGTTTTTACCAACAGTCAAACCTTTCTATATTAACAATATTATTTTTTCCGATATGTTTTTACTTTTATAGTGAAGGACTGTTATACATCTATAACATCATTTGACGTTCAAATATTTTTTACAGATAAAAATTATTCACAAATTAATTATTTTTTTAATATTGCATATAAAATATAAAAATTATTCAAATTTAAAATCTCAAAAGACGTGCATATTTCATTAATTAAATATTAAAAAAATAATATATTATTAATAAATTCATAACTAAACGTACAAAGATTTAAACTCTAAGGCGTACATTTTACAATTACTAAAAAGTAAATTCTTTCAAGAATGATGAAAGAACTTTGTAATTGTAGCTTGTTTCGAAGATTCCATTCTCTTAATAGAGATATGATGCTAGAATCGGCAAAAATTTATGTCCAAACTTTCAACAAAAGGGAATCTGATAACTTTCTCTTGAACACAATCTAAGAGCTTAATAGTTGAATATTCTATCTAAATATTTTTTGACGTTTGTCCAATGAAAAAGATATTATGTGCAAATCTTCAAATCTTATGTATTATGCAAGATGAAAACTTTGTTCAATGAAAAAGATTGTATGCAGATTTTTAGAATTATTATTTATAATCTTAAAGATTTTATATGGCTAATATAGAGGGGTAATTTTATAAAGAGCGTTCTGCTATAGATATGATTGTTGTTATAGGTAAAAAACTATTATGGAGAGGTAAAACGTAACTTAAAAGGTCGGTTCCAAAGAAAACTTGGTTTTTATAGTGAATGACTAATTACATATGGATGTTGTTACGTACAGAGATGTCTTACTGTATATAGAAGGTTGCCACTTAATGTTTATATTAATTTTTGGTTATGCGCGTTGCGTGCATACTCCTATCAATGAGAATAATTTTTTTAAAGAATTATTCCCTCTGTTTCACAATAAGTGACAATTTTATCTTTGGCACACCCATTAAGAAAATACGAACTCCTAGAGAAACAAAATGTGTATTCACTAAATTAACCTTAATTAATTGTTACATTGACTCATTAGAATATGTAAATAAGGGCAAATTTTGGAAAAATAAAATTAATTCCTTCTTGATTATGTAAATGGACACTTATTTTGGACCAAAATAGAAGGAGTACATAAATATTACTCCTTTTGTCTCAATTACTATTGTTTTAACTTGGCTAGGCACGAAGTTTAAGAAAGAAGGAAAACTTTTGAAACTTATGGTATAACACAATTCGCAGATACTTCTGTATCCATAAATTATCCCATTAAGGATAAAATAAAAAATTTAAAATTAAATTATTTTTAAATATAAAAATATTCATTCTCTACGGGACAGACTAAAAAGAACAATACCATATAAATTAGTACAAAGGGAGTAGAAAGAATGTATTTAGTTATTAAAATTCAAGTTCTAAAATCAAATATTTGTTATTTAACTAACTCATAGAGGAAGATTAATAAAAACAAATTGGAACAAATAAAAGAATTAATAAGGCAACCTGTCCCATATGATAAGCCCTTAGTAATTTATCTTTCTGAGTCCAAATATTGCATGCTAGATATAAGTTTAAGAAAAAAAATTAACCATTGGTCAAAATTTTCTGCTTCGTTTGTAGAGATATAATGTTTCCGCATTAATGATGATGTAGACCAAAAGTAAATTAATTCTCTCTCTCTATATATATATGCACTTTAAAATTTGTTTTAACATCACAATTACACATAAACTTTTGGTATTAAAAAAACTCATACAAACACTTCTTGCTAAAAGTAAAAAACTGACAATTAAACGCAACGAATAGATTCTTTTATATCAATTGGGAGGCGAATTTACTATTTGTTAATTAAAAAAATCATAAGAGTAGTGTTTAGATGATGAGGGGTAAAAATATTATTAGTTTTTGATTGGATAATTTGATAATTTAACTTTACACTTAGTCTTTCCTTTTTTTTTTTAATTGAGAAAACGGGAATATTTATATTAATACTATGTAGTTTCTAAGACATTACGGTCATTCCGCGTGTCACTTAGGACACATTGGTTACCTAGGCTTGCTAGTACATTACAAGCATCATTTGCTAAATACTTAAAAAAAAATAATTTTGTTCCTTTTGGTCCTTCATTACAAAAGATTCAATAGAAAATGGAGGTTGTGCATACTACTTCTTCATCCTTGTTTGTGCATCATCCTCCTTTGCTAGTTCGTGGGCCACTTTATTCCCTTATGGGCCACTTTATTCCCTTGTCGAAAGACGTGTCGGAGGACCACTTCCTTCTCCTGGTGCATTAACAACCTGCATGCGTTAACAATATCGTCATATAGTCTATTACCTTGTTGTATAGGATGGATTACCTCAGTGGAATCTGTTTCAATCTCCAGTGAAAACATTCTCCATTCTTGTACTGTTTGAAGTCCCTCAAGGAGGGCCTCGAGTTTTGCTTCTAGTGAACCATTTGTATGAGTAGATTTTGCAAAACCTACCACCTAGTTTCCTTTTGTGTTTCTGAATACACCACCCAGGCCACTCTTTTGATTGCTAGTCTTGTAGCTCGCACCTATATTTAATATATACCAGCCTTTCGGCAGTTTATGCCATTTTATATTGATAGTCATTTTCTTCATAGGGTTGTGACTACATTCAGTTAGAAGCTTAAATTCTATTGATCTTTGCTCCGTATGATCGATGTTGATAGGGAAGTCAATATTGTTTTGGTTATTGTTATTTCTATTCAACCAAATATTCCAAAGGATAAAAGGGTAAAACGATTTCCAGTTAATATTGTCATCTTTTAGTGTGTAGTCAAAATCTTTCACTTGTAAAAGTCACTGACTGCCCGTTGGTTTATAGAAATCTGACCATCCCAAGCTATTCCAAAAACAATTAGTAGTTTTGCAATTGAAGAAAATGTGGGTGGTGGACTCTTCCTCCCTCTTACAAATGGGGCAAATGGGATCTATGTTATTACCTATATGGGCTAAGTACGCTCTATATGGTAGTCTGTTGTGTAGGCAATGCCATAAGAAGAATTTAATTTTGTTAGGGCAATTTAATTCCCAAAGCCATTGGAACTCCAATTGATGTGTTAACGGTGGTTCAATAAGATTGTAGCAAAATTTTGTGGTAAAAATGCCCTTTGTACTGAGGGACCATATAAGAGTGTCACAAATTGATCCCTTAGTACGTATTCTGACTTTAGAAATATTTTCTTTGATATCATTGGGAGATTTATAGAGAATTTTGTGAAATTCCATTTGTGGTTGCTATAGATATCCCTAATTTTTAAAAAGTGATCGGTAACTGAGAGAGGGCCCTCAATAGAGCTTCTAAGGCTTTTTATATTGGGTATCCAATTGGTTTGCCAAATATTCATGTTGGTTTGATAGTGAGGTGACCAAGTAATACCTTTTGAGCAAATCTCACATCCCTTTAGAATACTTTTCCAAATAAAAGAATGCGTATTCTTGGTTGTACTAGTGCCATATGAGGTGATAATAAGCTTTGCCCAGGGGGTTGTTGCATTAGTGAGAAGTCTCCATGCTAGGCCAGTGAAGAGGCTAATATATTTTGCACTAGCATTACGAATGCCTAGGCCCCCATTGGACTTTTGTTGGCAAACGGTAGAACATTTGATTAGATGCAGTTTTTTCTTTTCTGTAGTAGTGCCCCATATAAAGTCCCTTTGGACTTTATCAATGTCTTTCAAGGTATTTTTTAAGAAGAGTATATTGCATATAGTGGTTTGGGATTGAATTCAGGCAAGATTGGGCTAGTGTGGTTCTTCCCGCAATGTTAATGAACCTAATTTTCCAGGATGCCAGTTTTGCCCTCATTTTATCAATTATGAAGTGGTAGTCAGCAGGTCTTGGGTTTTTGTTTAGGATTGGGAATCCTAAATAGGTACCAAATGATTCAATCTTCTTAACTCCTAAGCAGTTGGTAATATCCTTAATCGTGTTTGGCGAGCAGTTGTTTGAGAAAATATTTTTTAATTTTGTAACGTTTATACATTATCCTTATAGGCTATAAAAATAGTCTAGACTCGTTTTAATGATTTGACACGATTTGTTGTTTGCTTTTGCCATTAATGTAAGGTCATCTGCGAAAAACAGGTGTGAAAGATAAGGGCTTTTCCTTCCTGTAGCAACAGGGTCCCAATTGTGAATATCTACTTAGTGATTAATATATCTAGACAACATCTCCATACAAAGGATAAAGATATATGGCGATATAGGGTTAACTTGCCTAATTCCTCGGCTTGTTCAAAGAAATTTATGATTGTACCATTCACTAGGACCGTTATAGAGCTGGTTGTGATACAATTCAGTAAGAGTTTGGAGAATTTAGGGGGAAAATTAAAATACCTAAGAGTGCGATAGATGAAAGACCATTCCAAACGATCAAAAGCCTTTTCGAGATCAATTTTTAAGATCATATGACCTTGCTTTCCTTCAATCTCTTTAAATTGGAAACTAACTCCTGGATAATGATTGCATTATCTGAGGCTCTTCTATGCTTCATGAAACTAGTTTGGAATGGACTAATAATTTGTTCTAGGAAGGGTTTGAGACGGTTTGCAAGGATTTTAGTAACCGTTTTGCAGATTGTATTGCAAAGGCCAATAGGCCTAAAGTTCTTGATATTATTAGCATTGGAAATTTTTGGAATTAGGCAAAGATAGGTTTTGTTCATGTCTTTTGGGATTTCTTGATTGTTAAAAATATTATGACAAAGGTTCTTGACAGATCGCCCTATAATATTCCAATACTTTTGGAAGAAAAAAGGGTGAAGGCCATCCAGCCCTGGTGCTTTAAAAGGTTTAAAAGAAAAGACTGCCCTCGTAATTTCACTATCTAGTTGCGGATTGTCTAACTTAGTTAGATCTAATCTATAGTGACTAGGAGAGCTTGTTTCTATGCTATTCCAATTAGTAGATGAGTGAGAGGTGGTAAATATACTATTAAAATAGTTACAAACGTGTAACATGATCAAGTGTTGATCATTAATCCATTTCCAACATCGTTCTTAAAATAGGTGATTTTGTTTCTCCTTCTCCTATTTGATGCTGATATGTGGAAGAATCTTGTATTGGCATCTCCCTCATTAAGCCACATTGTCCTGGACCTCATTTTCTAGTAATCCTCCTCAATTTTAAGGATGTCATTGTAATCTTTTTTTAGACTATCCTCTAGTGTATGAAGAAAGTCATTGTTTGGGTAATTTCTAGAGTTTTGAATCCCTCGGAGCCTTGCTAGAATTTTTTTTTTCTTCCCCAAAATATCTTCAAAATTCTTATCTTTCCAGGTTTAATGCTATCCATGAAGTTTTTACTGGCACTATAGTAGTCTATTCCATTCCAATTTTTCCTAACAAGATTTTGGAAGTCAGGGTGTCTACACCAAAAAGTTTCCAGTCTGAAAGGTTGTTTGTGGTTTTGTCTATTTCTAGGGATTAATTCTACTAAAATAAGATTATGGTTAGAGTACGTTTTAGGAAGATGAATTATTGAGAAATTTGGAAATAATTCAAGTCATTCCTCATTTCCAAAAATTTTGTCTAGTCATTTCATGATGAGCCCTTTTCTCCTCTTCTTATGGTTTGACCACATATATTTGCAGCCCTTATAGCCAATATCGATTAGGTTCCAATTGACTAATTTTTTACCAAAGAAAGTTAGCTTTATTACTTGTTTATAGGTCCCCCCTCCCCCCCCCCCTGAATTTTTCAGTTGATCCTATAATATCGTTAAAATCACCTCCTACCATCCACCGACCTTTATAGTGTCTATAAGTATTTTGTAAGTTTTCCCACATAATATTCCTATTATAAATGTCAGTACTAGCATATATGGAAGAAAATAACCAAATTTTACGAATAGGAAGTACCTCAATTGTTGCATGAATTTCTTTGTTCCTACGGACGAAGTTATGAACAATAACCACTTCGTGTTTCCACATTACCACCATACCTCCTGATTGTCCTTCTGCAGGTACTTCTATCATCTCCGAGAAACCAAAATCACTTAGCATTTGAGCGTGGTTTACCATCCTTGTCTCTAGTAGTGTTACCATATATGGCCTATGAGTGTCAACCATCTCCCTAAAATTCCTCCTAAAATCATCGTTGTTTCCTCCCCTTATGTTCCAGATACTAAAGTTAGTTGGATGATTCATGGTTAGGTTTAAATTCATGTTTTCTGGGTACCCATTCTCCCTCATTCCCTCCAGAAAAACATGGCTCCTTCTTATCGAGGGGACTAGAATCATGGCTCGATTGTCCACCGTTGGATCTTGGGGTGGCCTGATATCCATTGAGCACTTGTACAGTGCCAGTGGGCAGTTGAGCACATGCCTTTTCTCTTGCATCTCCGTGAAGAGATAGACCTTTACCCCATCTAGGTTTGAGAACTCCATAATCTGTTCCAAGCGTAGGTTGAGGGGTTCTCCTATTTCCTCCATGGCTGCCTCTTCTTGTTTTGGTTCCTGTACCACATGTGGTTGAGGTGGTGGTGGTTTTTGATTCATTGGTGGTGTTGGTTGCTCCTGGGCTTGTTGTGTGTTCTCCCATGGCATGAAGATAGGGTTCAATTGCGAGAGCATTTCTGGTGGGAAGAAGGACATGTCCGGGAGTAGATTCTGGGGTTGTATAGGGTTAAAGTGCGATGTCATGTTCCACTGGTTCCTCATTGCATGCACCAAGTATGGATTCAGGGATGGTGCTAGTGGGTGTAAGATGTTGTTTAGCCATACTTGGTTTCAGTAATTGTTCATCGCGAACCTCATCCCCTCGGTTATTAACTGTGCTAAGTAGTGCGTGTTTTGAAGGATGGCTATCGTTTCTTGACCATTGATTTGGAGGTTGAACGAGACTGCATGTCCCAGTAGCCCCATCTCCATCCATGAAAGAGATTGATAATCATGAGCAGGTGGTGGTTGGACGTAGATAATTGGTGGGTTCTCCATTTGTGGGGAAATAGGCGGTAGATTTTCCATATTCTGAGTTCTGTGTTGTCTCAGAACTTGAATGAGTCTGTGTCTTCTCCTTAGGGTGGAGGGGATCCTTGGCATTTTGTATTGGTTGGTGGTTTTTAAGGATGCCACTGGCAGGCGTGGTAATGGAATCACCAGTGGTACAAGGAGAATTAGTAGCTAGGGTAATGATTGGATTTTCAATTTGCATGTCATTTGAGTGGGCAAGCATTTGTTTTATAACAAGATCTTCAGTGGATATGTTTTCCATTTGTGTTTAAGGGGTGATGCCATTTGTTTATCAAATGAGTTTCTAGTGGACACTTGGCCGGCATGCTTAGGGGTTTTTTCTTTTAGGCCTAGATAGGGTACCTTGTCTTTGGTAATTTGGTTTATAGGGTAATATATTAACTACTGAGTTTTGGTTTAATTGGTTAGTAGAGAAGGCAGGGTCATAATTAGTATAGGAGCTAATTATATTATTAGGGGGTTATGTGCATGGCACTCTTTGTAGTAGTATTTAATATTGTCACGTTAGTTCCAACGTGTCCATATTGTCCGTATGGGTATCCATGTGTTCATATGTAGAGGAAAAGGTATTTTTATTTTGATTTTCATTTTCAGTGTTTTCACTCAAAACCATTTGCTCATTTCCTAAGAGTGAGAAGTTGTTTTGGACCGGAATGGAGGTATTTTCCATAGACAAGTTATCAGAAGCTTTTCTACTAGTATTTTCATGTTTTTTAATAGGATCTTTTGACTTGAATTGCAAGATTTGAGTATCCATATAATTACCTGTATTGGCATTGAACTATTTAACAGTGATACTTGGGCTGTTGTGATTCTCCATTAAATTGTTGAAGCTTCTTGAATAGTTGAATTGTTCTTTGGAGATTGCTTCTTAATTTTGTTGAAAGACACTGTTTTCCACTCCCCCTCTGTATCTTCTATTATTGCGGTTGATTGATCCTTGTTTGGAGATGATATTTCCTTATTTTCCTTCTGTACATAAGTGCACTGGCCTAACGTATGTCCCAGTCTTCCACAATTTTTGCAAAGAAAAGTTTCGCCTTCATAGTGAATGTATTGTTTATGGCGACCAATGTAGATAAAAGGTTGGACGGGAAACTCCAATGGTAGTTCTACACAAAGCCTAGCATAACGACCTCCGACCGTGGTTGATGTACATGCATCGATTTTTAATAAACGTCCAATGGCATTCCCAATTTTTTCTAAGATTTTCCCATTGTAAAATTCAGTCGGTAGTTGGGATAATCTAATCCATACCGGCTTCCATTTCGTAATTGAGAGGTAGTGACCATTAATAAACCATGGTCCCTGATGAAGGGCCTTCTCCATATTTTCCTTCTTATTAAATTTGATAACGGATAACAACAACAACTCAGTATAATTCCATTAGTGGGGTCTGGGGAGGGTAGTGTGTACGCAGACTCTGGGGAGGGTAGTGTGTACGCAGACCTTACCCCTACCATGAGGTAGAGAGACTGTTTCCAATAGAAACTCGGCATCCTTCCCTCCAAGAACTCCCCACCTTGCTCTTGGGGTGACTCGAACTCGCAACCTCTTAGTTGGAAATAGAGGTTGCTTACCATCAGAGCAACCCCTCTTGTCACTGTTTGTTCAAGTAATGATGTAGTATCAATCTTTCTTATACTGTTTGTTCATAAAATTTATATTCATTATTTTTACAGTGAAAGAAATTATTAGTTAAATGATTGAATTTTTATTAATAGAGATTAGTTTTACTTATCTGTTATATTAATAATAGCGTAAAAAATAAAATAAAATGATTAAAAAGGGAATTCGACTGGGAGTGCAGTTTTAAATTTATAAAGTCAAATTGAATAAACTAAAAATCTAATCTAAAGTTGTATAGAATAAGGGTGATAATCATTTTTCCTTGCTAGTTGCAGCATTATGTAGTTTGGAGCACGATCTAAAAGTGAGACGTTTGGTGGAAAACAAACCATTTTTGCCAATTGTTCTGTTTTGCAAAAGAAATCAAATCAAATTCCGTTTTCCGAAATCAAATTATTTTCATTTTTTCAAGTTTTTGATATAAATAATCTAATTCATATACATATTCATTTACCAATAACGTTTCTGAACATATATTCACTACTAAAAAACAGTGTAATTCCGTCCGCTATTTCCGACCGAATTCCGACCGATTTTAATTGATCGGAAAAACGATGGTCGAAACGTGTACCGACCGAATTCAGTCGGAAACTTCAAAGCGATGACTGACTGTCAAACTTTAATTTTCGACCGAAATCGGTCGGAAACTATTAAATATATTTTTTTTAATTTTCAAATTTCCGGTCGGAAACTATTAAATTTTTTAAAAAAAAATTCAATTTCCGACCGAATTCGGTCAGAAATTTAAAAAAATAATAATTTTATTTAATTAAATAATTAGTTGTAAATTGTAATAAATTGTTAATTTATGTAAAAAAAAATATATATATAAATTCATAATTTCCGACCGAATTCGGTCAGAAATTTAAAAAAATAATAATTTTATTTAATTAAATAATTAGTTGTAAATTGTAATAAATTGTTAATTTATGTAAAAAAAAATATATATATAAATTCATAATTTCCGACCGAATTCGGTCGAAAATTTCAAAAAAAACCGAATTCAGTCGGAAATTTTGAATTTCTGAAAAAAAAAAATATGAGATTTCCAGTCGGTTATCAAACAACACAAACCAAAGCTGAAAATTAATAAACCGAACCATACCAAATTTATTTCGATATGATATTAGTAAACATTTTTAAAACCAAAACCGAAAATACAATCTTTCAAAATCATACCAAACCGACCAATGACCTCCCCTAGTGCCTTAGGAATGCTACAGTCGCTACACGTGAGCCTACAGACGCTCCAAAAGAGAAGGTAGGACAGGTGCGAACATGATCAAGATAGCGGAATGGAGGAGAATCTACTGAAGCTTCTCGGTCTCCAACTGCTCTTGGTCCGTTAATATTTTCACTTACTGGTGCATATGTTCTAGGATGGTACTGCCTCCACTTACATACTTAAGCCATCACTGAAATAAAATTAAACATCACCTTCAGAATACCATTTACTAGGCTGCACAAAGTGATTCCATTTAATACAATAGAACAGGCCGGGATACACATAAAAAGATGGGCTATTGAGGAGTGGGGTATTATAGGGACAATGTAACATTCATAAAAAGCACCATTTCATGCAGAATGCACATAGTCATGGACAGAACAAAGATCGCATATTTACTCAGTTATGTGGGATTGCATTTCATCCACAAAAAAGTGCTCTAAATAGATTAAAATTTTAAATGGTGTTAATATGTTTTCACTCCAGAAACTACCATAATCACCATATATCTTGCATTTCCTGATTTTTCCACATAGTCATGGACAGAACAAAAGTAAAAATTACCGACAAAAAAACAAGCAAAAAGGTTGCAAAAACTATCACATATGAAGAAAAAACGGATATTTCAGCTAGATGCTACAACACCCCCCCCCCCCCCCAACACATATAGAAAGACATACTATTTGTACTAGAATACTATATGAAGGACTTAATAGGAATTATGCACCCTATAAAAGTCCCCTTTTATGCTAATGTCAATTTAGAATAACATTTTCCTTTGCATAAAAAGGAAGTTAGAACTTCTCATAGTCATATTTTACCAAATTTCTATATTTGCAATAAAAATTTGAGTTTTCAAACAAATAGAAGTCACTTAAGGAACGAAAATCAGCAGCTAAATGGTAAATCTATGACACAAAATATTACCTTATGTATATAGCATCCTTGTATTGACAATGTCTTCCTATATATGGTGTTACTATGTGTGTGCATCTATGTTCTTGAAACATTAATTGTTCTTTTATTCTTTCAAGCTGAGGAAACAAATCATATCAAAGATTACATTCTCAGTAATTATTGATCAACTAGCATTTTGCTTTTCTTCTAATATTCCAAACTAATTTGATATTTTTACCTGTGCCGGTTTTAGAATAATATCATAATCAATTTATGAAACTAATTAAAAGCTTAAATCTTTGTAAAGCCAATCAACTATGATCTTAAAATAGAATTGAAAGAATATCGGAAGCGGGACTACGGGAGAACTTCAATTAGCTCTTGTATACACTAGCACATCCAAAATTTAGATATACACTCATAACTTCAATTACCTACAAACAAAAACTTTTCGTTGGCTGTGAACCTAAGGGAGGGGAACTGCAACTATACACTTATAACTTGGTGGATAGTAATTTCCAGACATCCAAAGCAGTACAAGGGGGTCGACTTTAATCATCTTGGATATAGAACCAGTGTCCGTGCAGGTGACAGACACTCAAACAACAACAATAACAATTTTCTCAATTCCAAGCTAGTAGTAGCCAGCCATACATATCCTTGCTATCCATATAGCTCCATTAAACCCATCTCAATCCAATATTTTAAAATTTAGGTTCTCTATCAATACAAGTTATCTATTTTTTCTTTTGGAATAGAAATCTCTAACAACTGGATAATCATTAAGTTTCTTTGGACAGAAAATTACACAAGAAATGAGGAAAATCGTTGATTTTTATAAAGAATTTACCTAACAAAAGTTTACATCTGAAGCCCAAATAACCCCTTTTGGTTTCTAATGATAGCAGAACAGTAGTGGACGACCAAATAAAGGTCTAGAATGAGGAATGGAGCTCAGCTACTCAACAATCGGCAACATCAACAACAAACAGCCCCTTAAGAACTCGATTTGACCTTGAAAACCAACTGGAATCGTCCAACAAATCGGCAGATAACGAGATTTTTCTCAAAACCCCTGGTTTTTCAAATCTTTTTCTTTGTTTGTGAAGCTAATTTGAGGAGGGAGGCGGAATCAGGTGGCCGCTTGAGAGAAAAGAAGAAAAAGAAGAGGAAAGAGGCGGCTGGTTTTTTCTGGTTGTAAAAAGGGAGTGGGTCGCCATTCTTCTTCAGCCAGAGAGAATTTAGGGTGTCTTAGGGTTTTTTCTAGAAGGGGTGGGTTCCCTCTTCTTTGAGAATGGGGGAATTATGGACGTTTAAGGGAAATGGGGAAGGTAAAACGACGTAGTTTTGCAACCATACTATGTCATTTGTTGTTGTTGGCTCTGGGAGCTTGGAGGAGCAGTGGCGACGCGAGCACTATGTGGTCAGCGACAGCAGACTGTATTCGGGAGGCTGCGAGAGAAGTGTTAGGAGTCTCGACGGGCGTCTCTGGTGGGCACAAAGGAGATTGGTGGTGGAATGAAGTGGTCCAAGGTAAAGTTGAAGCAAAGAAGGCGGCGTACCTGAAGTTAGTGGGGAGCATAAGTGAAGAGGAGAGGCGAGTGTGCATGGAGAGGTATAGGGCAGCTAGGAAGGAGGCTAAGCTGGCGGTCACAGAGGCTAAGACTGCGGGTTATGGTCGTATGTACGAGGAATTGGGGAAAAAAGGTGGGGAGAAGAAGTTATTCCGG
>AWOL01S0033596.1:0-23471 GCA_000715115.1 Nicotiana otophora
GGTAGAGAGGCTGTTTCCAAATGACCCTCGGCATACTTCCCTCCAAGAACTCTCCACCTTGCTTTTGGGGTGACTCGAACTCACAACCTCTTGATTGGAAGTAGAGGGTGCTTACCATCAGAACAACCCACCTTGTCAAAGCAAAGCTCTGAAACAAGAAAATAAAATGATCAATTATACGTTTTAATTGTCACAAGAAAATGATTACCAATAGAATTGCCTTATTGCCACCTTCTATTAGAATAGAATTGCAGAGACAGAGAAAAAGCTCCCTTTTTGTAGAGTACTTCAAAAGGGTGACTGATTTTCTTGCAATATCTTGCCAATCACAAGGCAAGAAAACATTCCAGACATAGTCCAATGCTGCCGCTGACCGAAAAGTTGAAGAAACCAACGACAGTTTTTGTACGTCCGTTGGAGAAGTGAGAGATATTATGGTACAAATGCAATCTTCTGGCAGATCATGGACGTGCTTCTCTGCTGCTACCATTGTTGTAAAGTTGCACAAAAAGAAAATGATACAGATATTTTAAGAGGCATTTCTATGGGATGTAACATTATTAACCAACTTTAGTATTAATATATAAGTAGTTCCATTTCCTCAAAAAAAAAAAAATAAACCAATGATACAGATATTTTAAGATCTCCAGAGAAAAGTGTGATATATTTTAATATATATCAAATAATATAGAAGATACTTGTGGGAAATNTAAAATGATACAGATATTTTAAGAGGCATTTCTATGGGATGTAACATTATTAACCAACTTTAGTATTAATATATAAGTAGTTCCATTTCCTCAAAAAAAAAAAAAACAATGATACAGATATTTTAAGATGTCCAGAGAAAAGTGTGATATATTTTAATATATATCAAATAATATAGAAGATACTTGTGGGAAATTAAGCTTCAAAAAGTGTTTCGCTAATCGTGTACTAAATTTTTTGTCTTTGCGTAATTTTTAAGTTCTCGACCCCTAGAACATCTGAAAAATCACTAAGCCCTCTTTTTAGCAACTTCGTGTGAAGAAAAGTGTTGATATGTAAATGTGCCTGTAATTTATCTTCTTCTTTTTTTATTGATAGGAGGAATGAAATTTTATGTAGGTACATTTACTAATTAAATTGATAAATCCAGATGAAAGGAAAGCGAGGAAAGAAGTGTATCTAACTTACTATACTTAGAAAAAAAAAAGGAGTGATAAAGTCAGTAGGAAAATTCATATTTCATTTACATGTTCTTAATCTTATAATAACGTAGAAAATCATTGAAGTTTATGAAAAAGACTATCATAAAAATTAATAAACATGTCTTTTTATCTAGTTTATAACTCAAATAACAAGAATATTTGGGTTTATCGCAAAAAATATAATAATTTCTTTCCTTAATCAATCCACAATAAAACCAAAAAAGAAAACATTGCTATTACATGTTTTGCCTCCCTTTCTACAAGCTCATTTTCCATTGGTTTCTATCAGTTCAAAAATGGTTATTGAGTTGGATATTACCACAACTCAAGAATTAGGAAAATCTGGATTGGTTCTTGAAAAAGAAACGCCGTCTGTGGGGATCGAACCCACGACCACGTGGTTAAAAGCCACGCGCTCTACCACTGAGCTAAGAAGGCTGGCTACTGAAGTATTGGATATTATAGAACAAATCGTCGGAAAGAAACAAATAGCAAGTAGTATTTCCACCGTGTCTATCTTTTTATTTTTACTAGTTTTAGTATACGTGTGTATAATGTCTATCAATTAAAAATATATATAGTAATGTTGAAATAAAATAAAATATTTATTTAAATTATAAAAATAATTTTCTCTTACACTAACATAGTAATTGTATTCAATATCTTCTAAATATGCATAGATGGTAAATTTAGTTAAATTAGTTGTATATTATTTTGTAATTATACATATCTTATAATATGATATACAAATATGTTAAATTGTTTCTCACCTGAAATCTCTTCATGAATACATTTTGTCTTCTACTATTTCATCCTTGTTTCTTAAAGTTTACATTTTAACAATTTAATTTTTAATATTATAATTGATTTTGTTTTATATTTTAATTTCTTTTAATTCAAATATTTAATTATATTTTTTAATTATTAAACTAAATAATTTATTATTTGGGGATTTAAATTATTAATATTAGCTCATACCATATATAAATATATAATTATAACTATATTTTTATCTACAAAAATTCTTTTTACAAATGATAAAATCCGAACTTTTGCACTTTATGTTTGTCGTAGTATTAATTATAAATAAAAGTGTAAGTTTTTGAAAATAAAAAAATTACTTCTATATATCTAACTCAATGAGAAATGAAATCACCACATAAAAATGTTCTCAATCATTGATATATATATATATATATATATATATATATATATGGTAAAAATATAAATAATACCATAACTCGCAAAAAAACAAATACACCGAAAGAGCACCTTTCTTCCAAATTTAGGAAGAACAAGCCTCCGACATATCAGCTAGTTACAAAGTAGTTTATGTATCAAACTTGACAACCTCTAGCTTTCCTAGAATTCTGAAGTAGCTCTATTCTATCTACAATATCTCTTTTGATCTGTGACAACACTACATCGGTATTTACATTAATTCCTCTAAAAAAAATTCAATTGCTAACTCTCCCCAGATGGCTGCAATTAACTCCTTTTGAAATTGTTGCCATTGTCTTCTCTTTACTCCTTCTAGCACCCTGTGAACTTCTCCTTTTCGTATAGGAATTCCTGTCCATTGTTTGAATGCCTTTTTGCAGCTCTCATATCCAGTCAAATTTTGCAAACAGATGCAATGAAGTCTCCACGGCTTGGCGAGAACAAAGACATCAGGTATCATCTTCTACTGGGAAATGAAGATGTCTCAATCTTGTCAGCCTACCCTGCACAGCTAACCAAACGACAAATATGTGTTTTGGTTGGGCAAGTGCAGTATATATTAATTGAGCTATCTTTAGTCGACCTTGTTGTCCCACCAATGCATTGTAGCGGCTAGTTATTGAGTATTGCCTATTCTCTTTCAAATTATATTTTCCCTGAGTATACCATCCTTGCATGATATCTTTCAGTGCATTTACCTTCTTCCAATACCAACGGCAATCTTGAGGTGGTTTATGTGTCCAAATATTAGCATATGTGAAGGATTGAATATAGATGTTCATAACATGCACCGGAAGACAATAACAATTCTAGGTAGATCTTTTCATATTTAAATTTTATTTACATGTCAAAGATCGGATCTAAGACGTACTTGGTGAAGAGAGTCTCGATTCAAAATTCTTCGATAGTGCGAAGACTCTATGCGTATCCTCACCGAGACCGATCCTTGCTATCAACTCTTTGATCAATGAAACCCGTGAACAAATTGAATGAAATATTGTGTTTGAAATTTTTCTCAAAAATCTCACCTCAAAGATAGAAGAATAAGAAACACTTTTTCTCGTAATTGTAATTTCTCTCTTAGTTTTTGTGTTGTATTCTCACTTTCACAAAGTATTTTTTCTTTTCAAGAATTACTCCGGCAAATTTTCTCCATCACCATTTATATAGCAGTACCTATAAAACCCTTTTCCTAATTGGTTGAGGTAATGATTTATTTGGGGTAGAAGTTTTAATTCTACAAATTAACTTTATGGAATTTCTTATGGAGATTTCGTTACTGCCGATCTTTATGAACTTTCCATGAAGTCCAATACCAAATTGGATTATAAGTCTTATTAGTATTTCAGTACAAAAAAATACAAATCCCATTCTTAATGGGTTTAAGTAGCCGACTCGTCCAATTATGAACTTTAACGTAATGTCCTTACGGACTTTCAGTTAATCCAATTTCAAAGACAAGTCTTTATGAATATTTTATATAAAATAAGTGTTAATTATATATATAGTACATATATATTTTAACCAAGAGATATAATTTAATTTTCTATTCAAAATAGAAAACTTCAATTTATTCCAATATTAATTATATTATCTGTGCTAACAAAGAATATAATAATATTTCATTTGGACTAATAACTAAATTTATTTGACTAATTAAATTCTTTAATTTAATCATCAAATAATAAATTAATTAATCCTTTAACAAAGATCAGAACACTCGTTAGTGTGTGACCCCATAGGTTCAATACTAAACCGGTAGTAAATTGATCACATCAATATACTAATCAAGGGTGGCATCTAGCAACACTCCTTAATGACCGGATAGAATGAAATATACAATTTACTCTCAAGAACATGTAGAAGTATAATATAATAATTCCTTATGTCCTTATAGCTCTAAGTCACCCTAAGATATGATTCAACTGTCAAATCCTAATAGGCGACTAACTATGTGTTCATGTTGAATATAATCGATCATTGAATGACCTAAGAAACTCTTTTCTTCTTTCATTCAATTGCCCTGGCCAAGGTCTTAGTTTGGTCGTTTATAATTCATGACAACATGGAACTTAAACTTATTACCAAGAGTTGATAGATTTTATCTTGATCAATCATTAATTCTACAAGCATTTAATCATACCCAATATCCTATCAACTATCGCTCTAGGGACATAGGTGTCTAGTATCAAAGCACAATAAATAACTTGTCAATTACTATGACGATCTCAGGTCAAAGGAAACTCTTATATCATATTCTTCAAGAGAATATCCTATTGACAGTTTATGGTAATTCTAACCATTAGGAATTATCCAATGAGTCGGTTTAATGATCATATCTCTACATGCATCATCTATCTATGTGATTTAGTTAATGAGATCAACTAATCTTTATCCCATAAAGAAGATCACATAAATATTGATCTAACTGGATTACTAATGTCCAAATTAATAAACTTACGATCAAGAACAAATTTAGATTATATTGTAAGACTTTATTCTCATTATCATGATCTCCATCACAATGACAAGTCTTAACATTTAATCAAGGATCTTATTAAATTAATAAAGCAATTAATAATAACTATGATAAAAGAATATCAAATGTCATATATTTTTATATCAAATAACGTTCACAAAAATATAAAATCATCAAATATGAGATTGGATCTAGGGCATATCTACTATATTCCTAACAATATGTTCTCATGTAAATGCCATGAACCCATTTCACCCACAGGGAATCCTTCTTCTCAGATAGTTGCCATAGAAATTAACCAACTGATGCGATCTTGGTTTTTTTACTTGAGCAATGGCTCCAGTATTGTCACACAACAATGGAACTGCACCTTCTGTTGAAGGAACCAGACCAAGTTCAGTTAAGAATTTTTTCATCCATACAACTTCCTTAGCAGTTTCACTAGCTGCTATATATTCTGCTCCAGTCATTGAATCAACTACTGTAGCTTGTTTGGAAATTTTTCAACTCACTTCACCACCATTTAAGGTGAATACATAATCAGAAATAGATTTGCTATCATCTTTATCTGAAGAGAAACTTGCATCAGTATAACCTTTAAGTTTCAACTCAGAATCTCCATAGATGAGGAATTGGTCTTTAGTCCTTCTTAAGTACTTAAGAATGGTCTTCGCCACCTTCTAGTGTTCCTCACCAGGATTTGACTGATATCGGCTAGTCATTCCAAGTGCATAAGCTACATCAGGACATGTACATGTCATGGTATACATGATAGCTCCCACTGCACTAGCTATGAGATCCTACTCATGCATTCTCTTTCTTCAGGTGTTTTAGGACAATCCTCCCTACTGAGAGTAATTTCAGTGCCTATCGGTAGATAGACTCTTTTGAAATTATCCATGTTATACCTCTTTAAGATGGTATCAATGTACAAATACTGGGAAAGTCCAAGTAACTTCATCGATCTATCTTTATAGATCATTATTCCCAATATACAAGTTGCTTCTCCTAAGTCTTTCATGGAGAACTATTCAAATAGTCAAATCTTGGTACTTTGCAATGTCGATATATCATTTCCTATGAGTAATATATCATCAACATACACTACTAAGAATATAATTATGCTCCCACTAACCTTTTTTGTACGCACAAGGTTCTTTTTCCCATCTAACAAAATTGAACATTTCAATTGTCTTGTTAAAGTGAATATTCCACTATAGGTTTTATATCCTTTTAAGGTTCAACTAAAGTCCATACTTTATTTTCCTTCATGGATTCCATTTCGGATTTCATGGCTTTTTGCCATTTCTTATAGTCAGAACCTTGTATCACCTCTTCATCGGTCTTAGGTCCATCATCATTATGATCGACTTCATTTGATACATCATCTTGTACTCAATCTAGTTGATACATGACATTCTTTTGTAGATCTTATAAGAGGCTCTTATACAACTTGATCACCTTGTGTTGGATTTGGTTGTTGTTCAATTTGTATTGGAACTAGTTCATTAACCTTTTCTTGAACTACATTTAGTTCTTGAACTTCAACCGTTGAAGATGGCAACCTCTTTGTCAACTTCAAAATATCCAATAAAGGTTCTTCGACTTATGTCTCGTGATCTTGATTTTGTGTTGATTCATTAATTTCTTCAACTTCATCAAGTTCTAATTCTCCACTATAATTTCCTTCCAAATGAAATTCCCTTTCCAAAAAGGCTGCTCTTCTAGCCACAAACACTTTATGGTCAGAAGGGTGATAGAAATAATATCTCATTATTTCTTTGAGATACCCAATGAACCTACACTTATCAGATCTTGAGTCAAGTTTATCAGACTGCAGTCTCTTAACATAAGCTGGGCAACCCCAAACTTTAATATGTTTAAGGTTAGGCTTACGTCCTTTCCATATCTCATTTGATGTTGTAGAGACTGATTTAGTAGGAAATTTATTAAGTAAGTATGTTGCTACTTCCAAAGCATATCCCCATAAATTTATTGGAAGATCAATGAACCACACCATGAATCTCACCATATCTAATAAAGTTCAATTTCTTCTTTCAAACACACCATTGTGTTGTGGTGTTCCTGAAGGTGTCCACTATGAGAGAATCTGTCACGACCCAATTTTCCCTCCGTATGACGTCGTGACGGCACCTAGTCTCTACAACTAGGTAAGCCTAACATTTGCGGAATAATAAAATAAAAATATAAATTTAACCGACTATTCAAAAATACACAACAAATCCCAAAATCCGAAACATCGTGAATCACAAACTACAAAAGGAAAAATCTAGTGTCTCTATACATCAGAATCTAACAAAGAAAAATACAGAAGACAATGGACATGAGAAAGAGTATAAGGGGACTCCAAGGTCTGCGGACACGGCAGATATACCTTGAAGTCTCCAAAGCTATCCCGGCTTACTGATAGTGCGGCTGATAAGGTGCACCTGGATCTGCACACGAAAAACATGTGCAGAGAGTAGCATGAGTACACCACAATCGGTACCCAGTAAGTGCCAAACCTAACCTCGATCGAGTAGTGACGAGGTCAGGTCAAGGCCCTACCGGAATAAATATAATAAATTAAACAGTAAAAAGATATAAGTAAGTTTTACGGTAAACAGTTAAAGAAAATTTTCAAAGAAATTTAACAGTCAAGGGAACCCTCGACTCAGAACAAGGTATACACAATGTGGAATATCCCGGGATACCGTCCCGTAGTCCTGAATGAATATGCAGTACAGGGAGATCTCCCCCAATACGTCCGTAGTCCCAAAGTAAATATGCAGTGCTGGGGGATCTCCCGGAATACGTCCGTAGTCCCAATTTAAATATGCAAGACAGGGGAATCTCCCGAAATATCGTTCCGTAGTCCCAAAGTAAATATGCAGTGCTGGGGGATCTCCCGGAATACGTCCGTAGTCCCAATTTAAATATGCAAGACAGGGGAATCTCCCGAAATATCGTTCCGTAGTCCCAAAGTAAATATGCAGTGCTGGGGGATCTCCCGGAATACGTCCGTAGTCCCAATTTAAATATGCAAGACAGGGGAATCTCCCGAAATATCGTTCCGTAGTCCCAAAGTAAATATGCAGTGCTGGGGGATCTCCCGGAATACGTCCGTAGTCCCAATTTAAATATGCAAGACAGGGGAATCTCCCGAAATATCGTTCCGTAGTCCCAAAGTAAATATGCAGTGCTGGGGGATCTCCCGGAATACGTCCGTAGTCCCAATTTAAATATGCAAGACAGGGGAATCTCCCGAAATATCGTTCCGTAGTCCCAAAGTAAATATGCAGTGCTGGGGGATCTCCCGGAATACGTCCGTAGTCCCAATTTAAATATGCAAGACAGGGGAATCTCCCGAAATATCGTTCCGTAGTCCCAAAGTAAATATGCAGTGCTGGGGGATCTCCCGGAATACGTCCGTAGTCCCAATTTAAATATGCAAGACAGGGGAATCTCCCGAAATATCGTTCCGTAGTCCCAAAGTAAATATGCAGTGCTGGGGGATCTCCCGGAATACGTCCGTAGTCCCAATTTAAATATGCAAGACAGGGGAATCTCCCGAAATATCGTTCCGTAGTCCCAAAGTAAATATGCAGTGCTGGGGGATCTCCCGGAATACGTCCGTAGTCCCAATTTAAATATGCAAGACAGGGGAATCTCCCGAAATATCGTTCCGTAGTCCCAAAGTAAATATGCAGTGCTGGGGGATCTCCCGGAATACGTCCGTAGTCCCAATTTAAATATGCAAGACAGGGGAATCTCCCGAAATATCGTTCCGTAGTCCCAAAGTAAATATGCAGTGCTGGGGGATCTCCCGGAATACGTCCGTAGTCCCAATTTAAATATGCAAGACAGGGGAATCTCCCGAAATATCGTTCCGTAGTCCCAAAGTAAATATGCAGTGCTGGGGGATCTCCCGGAATACGTCCGTAGTCCCAATTTAAATATGCAAGACAGGGGAATCTCCCGAAATATCGTTCCGTAGTCCCAAAGTAAATATGCAGTGCTGGGGGATCTCCCGGAATACGTCCGTAGTCCCAATTTAAATATGCAAGACAGGGGAATCTCCCGAAATATCGTTCCGTAGTCCCAAAGTAAATATGCAGTGCTGGGGGATCTCCCGGAATACGTCCGTAGTCCCAATTTAAATATGCAAGACAGGGGAATCTCCCGAAATATCGTTCCGTAGTCCCAAAGTAAATATGCAGTGCTGGGGGATCTCCCGGAATACGTCCGTAGTCCCAATTTAAATATGCAAGACAGGGGAATCTCCCGAAATATCGTTCCGTAGTCCCAAAGTAAATATGCAGTGCTGGGGGATCTCCCGGAATACGTCCGTAGTCCCAATTTAAATATGCAAGACAGGGGAATCTCCCGAAATATCGTTCCGTAGTCCCAAAGTAAATATGCAGTGCTGGGGGATCTCCCGGAATACGTCCATAGTCCCAATTTAAATATGCAAGACAGGGGAATCTCCCGAAATATCGTTCCGTAGTCCCAAAGTAAATATGCAGCGCGAAAGATAGAAATACAACTACATATGAATGTTTTTTTTTTTACAATTTAGGCTAGGTACCAGTCAGGGAAGGAACGCGAAATTTACTAAGCATGCTGCACACAATTCACATAAACAATTAAGACACGTAGACATATTGTAATAGACTAAACATGATAGCTACACATATTTGGATAACTTAATTAAGAATAAAATAGATTTGTACTCATTAAAATGGTATAAATCAAAATAACAGGAAAATATGTTGTTGCTCAGTAAGAAAATCGGGTTTTACCACAACTAGCCCGTGTATTTACTCGTCACCTCACGTACACGGTGCTCACATATCACAATAGTTTTAAATCTTAAGGGAATTTCCCCCACACAAAGTTAGGCAAGCCACTTACCTCGAACCAAGCTCAATCAATCGGTCACAATGCCTTTCCCACGAATATTCGGCTCTGAATGGCCCAAATCTAGCCAAAAGCAATTACATATCATAAATACAACCATAATAGACTCATCAAATTAATGAAAGCAACATTTTAACAAAAAATCCGAAATTAACTCAAAAATCGCCGTGGGGCCCACGTCTCGGAATCGAGTAAAAGTTGCAAAATACGAACACCCATTCACACCCGAGTTTACTCGTACCAAAATTGTTCAAATCCGATACCAAAATCTCGATCAAAACCCCAAAATTCGCCCTAAGAACTTTTCTCAATTTCTCACCCCAAATCCGAAATTAAATGATGGATTCAAGCATAGATTAGTGGAATATAACCATAAAGGAGTTAAGAATTATTACCCAATCGATATCTCTGAAAATTCCTCAATCCTTCGTCCAAAATCCGAGCTCCCAACTCAAGTTTTTGATAAAAATGGCATAACCCCCGTTTTGGGAACTTTAATACTGCCCAGACGCGTCCTTCTTCGCGAATGCGGCCACACCCTCGCGTTCGCGAAGTACAATTTACTTTGGCCCAAAAATCCTCCATCGCGAACGTGAAGACCACTCAGCTTGGCCCTTCGCGAACGTGGGATCTCCATCGCAAACGCGAAGCACGAAATCTCGCCTGTCTCCAGTTCTTCTTCGCGAACGCGAGGACCATGTCGCGAATGCGTAGCTTCGAGGTTCCACACCTTCACGAACGTGAGAGCGACAGCGCAGATGCGAATCATAATTCAGCTGCCCTTCCCAGATACCTTACGCGAATGCGAGGACTCCCTCACGAACGCGATGAAGAAAATGCCTGCAACATAACACCAGAAATCTGCTATCTTCCAAAGTCCAAAAGTGATCCGTTAAGCATCCGAAACTCACCCGAGGCCCCCGGGACATCAACCAAACATACCAACAAGTCCTAAAATACCATACGAACTTAGTCGAGCTCTCAAATCACATCGAAAAAAATGCTAAAATCACAATCACCTTCCAATTCAAACTTAAAGAACTTGAAACTTCAAAATTCTACAACCGATGCCGAAACCTATCAAACCACGTTCGATTGACCCCAAATTTTGCAGGCAAGTCATATTCGATATTACAGACCTATTCCAACTTCCAGAATCAGATTCCGACCCCGATATCAAAAATTCCACTACCGGCCCAAAACTCCAAAAATTCGACTTTCGCCATTTCAACCCTAAATGAGCTACGGACCTCTAAAACACAATCCGAACACGCCCCTAAACCCAAAATCACCTAACGGAGCTAACAGAACCGACGAAATTCCATTCTGGAGTCATCTTCACATAGTTCCGACTACGGTCCAAATCCTAAGGCTTAAGCTCTCATTTAGGGACTAAGTGTCCCAAAATACCCCGAAACTCAAAACCAATCATCCCGACAAGTCACAATAGAAGAAATAGATATGGGAAAAGCAGTTAATAGGGGATCGAGGCTATTGCTCTTAAAACGACCGGCCGGGTCGTTACATCCATTCTCTTTGAGATACCTAGTAAAATCTTCACTAAGATATTCTCCACCTCTATCAGACCTTAGTACTTTAATGCTTTTACCAGTCTCTTTCTCAACTTCATTACGGAACCTTTTGAACATTTCAAAAGATTCAGATTTATGTTTCATAAGATACACAAATCCATATCTTAACATATCATCAGTGAAGGTGATGAAGTAAGAATATCCACCTCTAGCTTGAATTTTCATGGGCCCACAATCATCTTTATGAATTAGTTCCAATAATTCAGAAGCTCTTTCTCCACTTCCAGTAAATGGAGATTTGGTCATTTTTCCTTTGAGACAAGATTCACAAGTTGGATATAATTCAAAATCATACTTATCAAGGTAACCTTCCTTGTACAACTTGTTAATTATTTTCTCTCCTATATGACCAAGCCTACAATGCTGAAGGTATGTATGATTTACTTGATCATCTCTTTTCCTATTAAGACTAGAAACATACATAATTGAATTAGCATGCACATTAGGTAAGACATAAACATCATGTTAGAGATAACCATTCATATATAAATCATCACCATAATAAATAGAGCAAATACCATTGCCTATGTTAATGCAAAACCCACGCTTGTCCAACATAGAAGCTGAAATTATGTTCGTGTGATGACCCAAAGGGTCATCTTTAAATTTAATAATTATTTCTATATTCTGAAACCTCAAATAGCACTATTCATCATTCCTCTACTTGTGTGCGCAGTCCGTAAATTTTTCCAAAAAGTTTTTATCTGAAAAGTTGATTAAAATGTGAAATAGAGCTTTAAAACTCAAGTGGGTTGACTTTGGTCAATATTTGAGCAAACGGGCCCAGATCAGTATTTTGATAGTTCCAATAGGTCCATTTCGTGATTTGGGACTTGGATGTATGTCCGGAATCGAATTCGGAGGTCCCTAGCTCGAGTTATCGCATGTTGTTGAAAGTTTTAAGTTTAAAGGTTTAATGACTTAAGATATTTGATTAATGTTTGACTTTGTTGATACCGGGTCTGTATTTTTATTCTGAAACCTGATATAGCTCCATTACTATAATTATGACTTGTCTGCCAAATTTGGTAAAAAACGAAGCTGGTTTGACGTGATTCGGACGTCCGATTGTTAAATAGAAATTTTAAAGTTTTCTTAGAAATCTCACTTGATTTGGCGTCCGATTCGTAATTCTAGGTGTTAAATTGGTGTTTTGATCGTGCGAGCGAGTTCGTATGAGATGTTTGGACTTGTGTGCATGTTTGGTTTGGAGCCCCGAGGGCTCGGGTGAGTTTCGGACGAGCCTTAAACCATTTTTGTTCAAGAACAGATGGCTGGAAATCTGGTATTTCCCAGTTCTGGTTTCCTTCTATGCGATCGCGTGGCTTCATCCGCGATCGCAAAGGTTATTGAGCACTGATGAAAATTTGTACTATGTGATCGTATAGTATTGTCCACGATCGCACAATTGGTGAAGCTAAGGCATCGCGAACGCGTGGCCAAAGCCGCATTCGCAAAGAAGGAGTGAGGCAAAAGCTGTAGCACGCGATTTGTGCTATGCGATCGCATTCAGCCGTCCGCGATCGTGTAAGGCTGGGAAATGGTTCTTCACCTTCGCATAAGCTTTTCCGCATTCGTGAAGAGCAAAATTTGGCAGCTGCAATTGTGTTATTCGATCGTGAAGGAAATTCCGCAATTGCATAGGGTAAAAACCTGGGAAGCAAAACTTAAGTTCTGTAAATGGGATTTCGCCCCATTTTCTACGATTTTAGATTTTGAGCTCGGGTAAGACGATTTTTGGGCGATTGTCACGGAAAAAAATTGGGGTAAGTGTTCCTTATACTGTATTGATTATATTTTATGATTCCATACTCATTTCCATTATGAATTCGTGAATTTAGAGAGGAAAATCAGATTTTATAAAATCTTTCAAAAATGTAAAATTAAGATTTGAAGGTCAATCCGATGTCGGAATTTGATAATTTTTGTATGGTTGAACTCGTATCGGAACAGGTGTTCGGATTTCGTGAGTTTTTTTGGGATTCGAGATGTGGGTCCCACTATCGATTATTTAGATGAATTTCGGGATTTTAATTCGGAAAATTAGTAAATTCATATGGAATTAATTCATACGATTTGTATTAAGTATATTGAATTGTTTATGATTATATTTGAGGATTTCGGACATGAATTCGCGAGGTAAAGGTTTATTGGATTCTTGAATTTGGTTGCAAAGCGAGGTAAGTGTCACGGTTAACCTTGACTTGAGGGAGTAGGACTTATTTGTCTATTTGCTATGTGACTTAATGTGCGAGTACAACGTATATGTGAGGTGATGAGTACTTATGCGTTGTGGTTGAGTCAAAGCATGCAGGTGGAATTTGTTTATCGAGAATAATTGCCTATTTAATTAAAATATTCTTGCTTGAGTTTATTATTGATTATTTGATCATTATTCATGAAATTATTATTCATTTAATTATTGTTGAATATTTTGGAAGGTGAAGTCGGTATTCTTGTACTGAATTGATTGATGAGTGTATATCCCCACATTTAAATACTCTTCCAAATTTATATTATTATTTTCATGGTAAGGAAGAGTGTAAAAGCACGAAGGGTGATGCCGTGCCATTTTTATTATTTATACTATCATTGTCATGGGTTAGAAATAGTGTAAAAGCACGAAGGGTGTTGCAGTGCCATTTGTGAGTGTAAAAGCACGAAGGGTAATGCCGTTTCATTTTCAGAGAGTCTAAAAGCACGAAGGATAATGTCGTGCCAAAAGAGAGTTAAAGCACGAAGGGTGATGTCGTGCCAATTATTATTATTGATTTATCAGTTTATGGGAGGAATGAGAGTAAAAGCACGAAGGGTGGTGCCATACCATATTCATATCATCAGTTGCTCACTTTATTGTTGAGGAATTATTTGGCCGCTAAGTGATAATTCTCCTGCTGAAATTGTTATATCAACCCCCTTCGCATGTTCCCTCCCAAATTTATAAAGTATTATTTATTATTTTATTATTTCTTCATATTTGTATATATTTGTATAGGTTGTTTACGTACGTGTCCTGTCATAGCCTCGTCACTACTTCGTCGAGGTTAGGCTCGACACTTACGGAGTATATGGGGTCGGTTGTACTCATACTACACTCTGCACTTCTTGTGCAGATTTTGGAGTTGGTCCCAGTAGCGTACCATAGACGTGCTCGGATTCAACTACTCGGAGGAGACTTGAGGTATAACTGCACATCGTTCGCAGTTCTGAAGTCCCCTTCTATCTTATCTCAGCTGTGTATTATCTTTCAAGCAGCTTGAATTTTATTCAGACCTTTATTTGTATTATTCTAGTAGCTCGTGCACTTGTGACACCAGATTCGGGGATGTATTTTGATAATTCAGTAATTATGGTCTTACACACTTTATTTCAGTAATTGACTTCTATTTAATTTAATTTGATTAAAAATAGTTAAGATTATTTTAACGTTGGCTTACCCAACAAGTGAAATGTTAGGCGCCATCACGGTTCTGAAGGTGGGAATTTCGGGTCGTGACAGTTGGTATCATAGCACTAGGTTACTTAGGTCTCACGAGTCACGAGCAAACTTAGTAGAGTCTCAAGGATCGGTACAGAGACGTCTGTACTTATCTTGCAGAGGCTATAAAATTTAGGAACAATATCACTTTTTTCTTATTCTGTCATACGATTTTATTCTATCATTGATGATTGAACCATTCTATTCTTATTCTCTCGCAGATGGTGAGAACACGTAATACATCTACCGATTGACAGGGACCAGTAGAGGTCGAGGTCGAGGTTGTGTTAGAGGCCGAGGTAGAGGCAGAGGTAAAGCTCGAGCAGCAGCACCTGTTGTAGAACCTCAGGTGGATCTTCAGGAGGAGGTTCCAGTTCAGACTGTACCAGTTGGACCAGTTCAGGTCCCAGGAGGATTCATAGCTACTCTAGTGCTTCAAGATGCTCTCGTCCGTTTGGTGAGTCTTATGGAGGGCATGGCCCAGAATGGTACGTTTCCAGTGGCACTAGCCGTCTCACAGGCTGGGGGAGGAGCACAAACTCCCACTACTCCCGCTCCGGAGGATATGGCTCCCCAGTATCAGGCTCCAACAACCCGCCAGTTGGAGTAATTCAGCCAGTTGTTGCGGCACAAGTCGGTGATAGGCCCTCCATGTCTTGTGAGGCCTTATTGAGACAGGATAAGTTTACTAAGCTCTTTCCAGTTTACTTTAGTGGTACACCTTCTGAGGACCCACATGATTATCTTGACCGCTGCCAAGAGGTGCTGCGGAACATGGGTATAATTGAGACCAATGGGGTCGATTTTGCTGTATTGCAGATGATGGGTTCCGCCAAGAGGTGGTGGAGAGATTTTATGCTGACCAGACCAGCTGGGTCGCGTACACTGACTTGGGAGTAGTTCTCATGGCTATTTCTAGAGAAGTTCCTCCCTATCACATTGAAAGAGGATTTTCGTAGGCAGTTTGAGCGTCTCTAATAGGGCAGTGTGTTTGTTACTCAGTACGAGATCTGTTTTGTGGATCTAGCTCGTCATGCTCTCCTTTTACTTCCTACCGAGGGAGAGAGAGAGTGTCACGACCCAAAATTCCCACTGTTAGGACCGTGATGGCGCCTAACATTTCACTTGCTAGGTAAGCCAACGTTAGAGAATCATTTAAACCAATCCTTATTCCATTCAGTAAATAACATCAATTAGTTAAGATGAATTATAGTGAGTGAGGAATAATATAAAGAAACTGCATTAATTACTACCACCCAGATCTGGAGTCACAATTCACGAACATTCTAGAATTCACTACAAGAAATGGTTTAAAAGAAATACATCTGTTTGAATGAAAGAAATAATAAAACATAAAAGATGGACAGGGACTTCAAGGTCTATGAACACCGACAGATCTACCTTGAGTCTCTGGATAGCGGGTCCAACAGCTAAAGTCTCAATCAACCCATGTTGGTACCAAAATCTGCACATAAAGTGCAGAGTGCAATATCAGTACAACCAACCCCATGTATTGGTAAGTGTCGAGCCTAACTTCGACGAAGTAGTGACGAGGCTAAGGCAAGGCACCTACAAATCAACCTGTACAATTTAATAGTGTATATAAAAATAACAGTAATGAAGAGCTAAACGGGACACATCGAGAACATGCTGGGGGAAATACGAGATAAATAACTACAGCAGAATGATAATTGGAACAGTCAATACACTATAAATTAACAGGAATAGTGAGTACATTAAAGGAAAAATGCACGGCATCACCCTTCGTGCTTTTACTCTCAATCTCACTATAAAAACAATAGAAACGGCACGACATCACCCTTCATGCATTAACTCTCATATCATGGCGCGACATCACCCTTCGTGCATTAATACTCATAATATGGCACGACATCACCCTTCGTGCATTAACACTCACAATATGGCACGGCATCACCCTTCGTGCATTAACACTCACAATATGGCACGGCATCACCCTTCGTGCATTAACACTCACAATATGGCACGGCATCACCCTTCGTGCATTAACACTCACAATATGGCACGGCATCACCCTTCGTGCATTAACACTCACAATATGGCACGGCATCACCCTTCGTGCATTAACACTCACAATATGGCACGGCATCACCCTTCGTGCATTAACACTCACAATATGGCACGGCATCACCCTTCGTGCATTAACACTCACAATATGGCACGGCATCACCCTTCGTGCATTAACACTCACAATATGGCACGGCATCACCCTTCGTGCATTAACACTCACAATATGGCACGGCATCACCCTTCGTGCATTAACACTCACAATATGGCACGGCATCACCCTTCGTGCATTAACACTCACAATATGGCACGGCATCACCCTTCGTGCATTAACACTCACAATATGGCACGGCATCACCCTTCGTGCATTAACACTCACAATATGGCACGGCATCACCCTTCGTGCATTAACACTCACAATATGGCACGGCATCACCCTTCGTGCATTAACACTCACAATATGGCACGGCATCACCCTTCGTGCATTAACACTCACAATATGGCACGGCATCACCCTTCGTGCATTAACACTCACAATATGGCACGGCATCACCCTTCGTGCATTAACACTCACAATATGGCACGGCATCACCCTTCGTGCATTAACACTCACAATATGGCACGGCATCACCCTTCGTGCATTAACACTCACAATATGGCACGGCATCACCCTTCGTGCATTAACACTCACAATATGGCACGGCATCACCCTTCGTGCATTAACACTCACAATATGGCACGGCATCACCCTTCGTGCATTAACACTCACAATATGGCACGGCATCACCCTTCGTGCATTAACACTCACAATATGGCACGGCATCACCCTTCGTGCATTAACACTCACAATATGGCACGGCATCACCCTTCGTGCATTAACACTCACAATATGGCACGGCATCACCCTTCGTGCATTAACACTCACAATATGGCACGGCATCACCCTTCGTGCATTAACACTCACAATATGGCACGGCATCACCCTTCGTGCATTAACACTCACAATATGGCACGGCATCACCCTTCGTGCATTAACACTCACAATATGGCACGGCATCACCCTTCGTGCATTAACACTCACAATATGGCACGGCATCACCCTTCGTGCATTAACACTCACAATATGGCACGGCATCACCCTTCGTGCATTAACACTCACAATATGGCACGGCATCACCCTTCGTGCATTAACACTCACAATATGGCACGGCATCACCCTTCGTGCATTAACACTCACAATATGGCACGGCATCACCCTTCGTGCATTAACACTCACAATATGGCACGGCATCACCCTTCGTGCATTAACACTCACAATATGGCACGGCATCACCCTTCGTGCATTAACACTCACAATATGGCACGGCATCACCCTTCGTGCATTAACACTCACAATATGGCACGGCATCACCCTTCGTGCATTAACACTCACAATATGGCACGGCATCACCCTTCGTGCATTAACACTCACAATATGGCACGGCATCACCCTTCGTGCATTAACACTCACAATATGGCACGGCATCACCCTTCGTGCATTAACACTCACAATATGGCACGGCATCACCCTTCGTGCATTAACACTCACAATATGGCACGGCATCACCCTTCGTGCATTAACACTCACAATATGGCACGGCATCACCCTTCGTGCATTAACACTCACAATATGGCACGGCATCACCCTTCGTGCATTAACACTCACAATATGGCACGGCATCACCCTTCGTGCATTAACACTCACAATATGGCACGGCATCACCCTTCGTGCATTAACACTCACAATATGGCACGGCATCACCCTTCGTGCATTAACACTCACAATATGGCACGGCATCACCCTTCGTGCATTAACACTCACAATATGGCACGGCATCACCCTTCGTGCATTAACACTCACAATATGGCACGGCATCATCCTTCGTGCAGTAACACTCACAATATGGCACGGCATCACCCTTCGTGCATTAACACTCACAATATGGCACGACATCACCCTTCGTGCATTAACACTCTCCATTACCATAATATAATGTATAAATAACAACAGGGAGATAGAATAACAAGTACAAGCCTTACTTCAACATTTGGTTCCACAATATCAATCTCAACTTTGAAATAAATACTCGATTATCACCAGAAAATCCGTAAACATGATAAGAACGATCAATTTAACAACACTAGTATAAACACGTAGTAATTAGGCATAGGAAAAAGACTATATAAGAAAAATGGGAGAAACAAGGAAAACAGGTAAATTGGTGGCGCATAAGTACTCGTCACCTCACATATACGCTGCTCACATGAATTTCACATAACAAATAGTCTGAGGTTCCTAATTCACTCAAGTCAAAGTTAGATACAATACTTACCTTGCTCTGAAGGCCACTTAATTCTCAATGATAGCTTTTCCTATAGAATTCACCTCCAAACCACTCATATCTATTCAAATATGACTTAATAATATCAAATATTGCTAAAGGAATCAATTATATTGCATAAATTAAATTTCCCAAATTTTCCTCAAAAAGTCGAAAATCGACCCCGGGCCCGCTTGGTCAAAACCCGAGGTTCGGACCAAAATCTATTTACCCATTCACCCTCGAGCCCGGATATATAATTAGTTTTGGAATCCGACCTCAATATGAGGTCTAAATCCCCAAAGTTCCGAAATTCCTAGTTTCTACCCAAAACCCCTAATTCTACCATGAAAACCATAGATTTTAGGTTGCAATCTTAAAAATGTAGTGGAAGATTGAAAGAAACTAGTTTAGAATCACTTACCTATGATTTGGGGAAGAAATGGTCTTTGGAAAATAGCCTCTTGTGTTTTAGGTTTTGAAGATTTGGGAAATGAATCAAAAATCCCATCCAAAAGTCATTTTGATCAGCTGCATATATCGCATTTGCGACCTGAGCTTCGCAATTGCGAAGCTCGCAAATGCGAGAAAGGTATCGCAAATGGAAACCTGTCGCGTTTCTGCTTCTATCGCAAATACGAACATTTTGTTCGCAAAAGCGGAACTAGGATCGCAATTGCGACCCCTTTCTTCGCAAATGCGAAGAACCCCTTCCCCAAACCAACTTCGCAAATGCGAAGGAGTCTTCGCATTTGTGAAGACTGTATGGCCCAGCTACTCTTCGCAATTGCAATGAGTATCTCGCAATTGCAACACTGTCACGCTTCGCAATTGCGCACTCTGGTCTCGCAATTGCAAGATCAGAGGCCAACACCAGCAACATTTCTAAGTCCAAATTTCACTCTGTAGCTTATCCGAAACTCACTCGATCCCTCGGGGCTCCAAACCAAACATGCACACAAGTCCAAATATATCATACGAACTTGCTCGCACGATCAAATCACCAAAATAACACCTAGAACTACGAATTTAGCACCAAATCAAATGAAATTCTCAAGAACACTTTAAAATCAACTGGAAGTCCGAATCACGTCAAACCAACTACGCTTCTAAACAAATTTCATAGACAAGTCTTAAATATTATAATGAACCTGTACCGGGCTCCGTAACCAAAATACGGACCCGGTACTAACAATGCTAAACATCAATCAATTCTTAAAAACCATTAAATTTCAGACTTTTAATTTCATTAAAAATTCATAACTCGAGCTAGGGACCTCCGAGTTTGATTCCGGGCGTACGCCCAGGTCCCATATTTCGATACGGACCCACCGGGACCGTCAAAATACGGATCTTGGCCCGTTTACCAAAAATGTTGACTGAAGTCAACTAAAATCAACTTCTAAGGTAAAACTTCTTATTTTCATCAATTTTCAACATAAAAGCTTTTCGAAAACATGCCCGGACTGCGCACACAAATCGAGAAAGGTAAAAATGAAATTTTGAAATCCAGAATCGGGTTCCAAAATATAAGATGACCTTTTGGGTCATCACATTGTCCCCCTCTAAAACATCCGTTCGTCCTCGAACAGATATAGAAAAGTACCTGGGCTGGTGAAAAGGTGGGTATATCTACTCCACATATTGGACTCGAACTCCCAAGTGGCTGCCTCAACAGGCTGACCTCTCTACTGCACTCGAACTGAAAGGTAACTCTTTGATCTCAACTGGCGAACTTGCCGATCTAGAATAGCTACCGGCTCCTCCTCATAAGTCAAATCTTTGTCTAATTGAACTGAGCTAAAATCTAACACACGGGATGGATCACCATGATATTTCTGAAGCATAGATACATGAAACACCGGATGAACCGCTGATAAACTAGGTGGTAATGCAAGACTGTAGGCTCCTTCCCCCACCCTTTCAAGAATTTTGGGTCCTATATACCTAGGGCTCAACTTGCCCTTCTTTCCGAACCTCATTACACCTTTCATAGGTGACACTCGAAGCAATACTCTGTAACGACCCGTCTTATCATTTTGAGTAAATACTCTCCTCTCTACTATTTGAAGTCTCGAATAGCTTTATATGATGTATTATGACTTGTATGCGAAATTTGAGGTCAATCGGACTGGATTTGTTATATTTCGACATCGATTATTCAAGAATACATGGTATCCCATTAGTAAAATGAGCTCTAAATTCAGTTTTTATTGAAGCATTAGATCCGTATTAAAATTTTGGAGCCATAGTAAAAAGAATCGTCGATTTCGGACATCGTATGAGAGAGTTATGCCCATTTCCGTATCAGAAGAGATTTTCCGTTGCCGCGAGCGCCCAGGGCAGCGTGGGACGCTAGCCCTGGCACTGTGATATTTAAGGGTACTGGAAATAGCGCCACAAGCAGCTCCCCACGCTACCTGTGATGCTCGAAAATACCAGAGGCTCTATAAACGGGTTTTTTTGCTATTTTTGACATAAATATAGTTGGGGAGCTCGGTTTGGGCGATTTTCACAGGTAAACATTGGGGTAAGTATTCCTTATCCTATATTGATTATATTTCAAGATTCCATACTCATTTACATCCGTGAATTTATGAAAGCAAAATCAGATTTTTGTAAAATCTTCCAAAAATATAAAATGAAGATTTGAAGGTCAATCCGATATCGGAATTTGATATTGGGATGGGTGAACTCGTAATTGAATGGGTTGTCGGATTTTTTGAGTTTCGTCGGATTCCGAGACATGGGTCCCATGGGCGATTTTTGAGTTAAATTTCGGATTTTGTTGGAAAATTTGTATTCTCATATGGAATTAATTCCTACGATTCGTATTGAGTATATTGAATTGTTTGTGACTAGATTTGGAACTTTCGGACATGAATTCACGAGGAAAAGGTTTATTGGAATCTTGAAACTGGTTGCAAAACGAGGTAAGTGTCTTGCTTAATCTCGAGTGGGGGAATTACCCCCTAGGCATCGAGTCTTATGTGCCATTTATAAAATGTGAAAAAGCCGTGTATGCGAGGTGACGAGTACGTACTCGGCTTATATGTGTAAATTTTATTGAGTTAAAGTTTAGAGCATATTGTGTGGTAAATTGGGTAATTATTGGTATATATTTAATCATCTCTTTATCGTGCCTAAATCCTTGTTATTGTTGAATTTGTTGTTATATGACAATTTGATGTGATTGTTACTTGATTATTTATGTATATCCTGAATTTGTTGGTTTGATAATTATTGGAATTTAATTTCATTATGGATTTTCCCTATGCAAATAATTAATTAAATGAGCTTAAGAAGAGGTGTTTATATAATTATTGAAAATATGAATTTAATGAATACTTTGCTTTATGTTGAGTAATTCCTCTCTCTATTGATTGTTTTTGGGTGTTGTACACACTGTGTGGAGTTTTTGGCTATTTGTTGTGAAATTAATTGACTTGGTTGTAGCTTTGGAATTTGNGTACTTTCTATCTCTATTGATTATTTTTGGGTGTTGTACACATTGTGTGGAGATTTTGGCTATTTGCTGTGAAATTAATTGACTTGGTTGTAGCTTTGGAATTTGGTTGTGGCCATTGGGCAAATTGTGATATGAACTGATTTTGTTATGTTGTTGTGATAATTTTCTGTGTAAATTGTTGTGTTGTGTGAGTTGTTATTTTGGGGAGATAAGGGTGGCATTTCACCGTTGATATTATGTGTTTATAAGGGTGGCATTTTACTGTTGTTGTATTTTGTTGGAATATTGTCTGGACGGAGCGATAAGGGTGGCAATAGGAGCGATAAGGGTGGCAATAGGAGCGATAAGGGTGGCTATTGATATTGTCTGGGAGCGATAAGGGTGGCTATAGGAGTGATAAGGGTAGCTATTGTCAGGGACGATATGTGATAATGTGGGGGTTGTAGTGTTGATGATTTTTATGTAATGTTGTGATTTTTCTTGTGTTTATTTTTATGCCTTATGCAATTGGTCTTGTTGATAGTAAATTGATAACAATCTGTGTTATGTTGAAATTGAGAACCTATGGCTATTGCCAGGCGGATTATAAAGTGAAATGTGGGCACGAGTTGTCGTGAGTAAATAATGATGATATTTGACACGTGAATTGTCCGTGCAGTTGTGATATGAAATGTGGGCACGAGGTGCTGTGATGAAGTGGTAATGATATTTGACAC
>AWOL01S0033596.1:25884-46932 GCA_000715115.1 Nicotiana otophora
GCTAACCTAGTCTTAGAGACTAGGTGCCATCACGGCGCCTGTGGTGGGATTTTGGGTCATGACAAGTTGGTATCAGAGCTCTAGGTTCATAGGTTCTACGAGTCACAAATGAGTCTAGTAGAGTCTTACGGATCGGTACGGAGACGTCTGTACTTATCTTCGAGAGGCTACAGAACTGTTAGCCTTTCCTCGACTCCTTTGTAATAGTGTTCATTGATGATATTCTTGTGTATTCACGAGGTCAGGAGGACCATGCCGATCATCTCAGGGCAGTATTGCAGACTCTTCATCAGCACCAACTATATGCAAAATTTTCAAAGTGTGAATTTTGGCTCTAATCTGTCACATTCTTGGGTCATGTTGTCTTTAGAGAAGGAATCAAGGTTGATCCTCAAAAGATTTCAGCAGTAAAGAATTGGCCTAGACCTACGATGCCCACCGAGAATCATAGTTTCTTGGGCTTAGCAGGGTATTATAGGAAGTTTGTGGAGAGGTTCTCTACTCTTGCCTCTCCGTTGACTAAATTGACTCAGAAAGTAGTTAAGTTCCAATGGTCTGATGCTTGTGCAAGGAGCTTCCAGGAGTTGAAATCGAGATTGACTACAACGTCGGTGTTGACCTTGCCAGAGGGTACAGATGAATTTGTGGTATATTGTGATGCTTCAAGAATTGGGCTTAGGTGTGTGTTAATGCAATACGGCAAATTTATAGCATATGCTTCTAGGCAACTCAAGAATCATGAAAAGAATTATCCAATATATGACTTAGAACTTGCGGCGGTGGTTTTTGCATTAAAAATTTTGCATCACTATTTGTATGGGGTCCATATGGATGTATTCACGGACCATAAGAGTTTTCAATATATTTTCGAACAAAAAGAGCTGAATTTGAGGCAGAGAAGATGGCTTGAGTTACTCAAGGATTACGACATCGATATTCTATATCACCCGGGGAAAGCCAATATTGTGGTGGATGAACTTAGCCGGAAATCTATGGGTAGTTTAGTACAGTTGGAGGTATATCAAAGGCCATTGGCCAAGGAAGTCCATCGATTGGCTAGTTTGGGATTTCATCTTACGGACTCTAATGAAGGAGGGGTAAATGTGTAAAATAGGGCCGAATTATCGCTTGTTGTGGAAGTCAAAGAGAAGCAATACAACGATCCATTTTTGGTGCAATTGAAGGAGAGGATTCAAAAACATAAGACTACGGTTTTTTCTATTGATATGGATGATGGTACACTAAGGTACCAAGGGCGACTATGTGTTCCGAATGTAGATGGTCTCCAGGAAAGAATCATGACCGAAGCTCACGCTTCTAGGTATTCTGTGCATCCAAGTTTTATGAAGATGTATCACGACCTCAAGGAAGTCTATTGGTGGAATGACATGAAAAGGAATGTGGCAGACTTTGTGGTAAGGTGTCCGAACTATCAGCAAGTGAAGGCCGAACATCAACGACCTGGTGGGTGAAATTCCAATGTGGAAGTGGGAGATGATTAATATGGATTTTGTGATAGGATTACCACGCACTCCGCTCAAGTTTGACTCAATTTGGGTGATTGTGGACCGACTCATGAAATCAGCACACTTTTTGCCACTTAAATCTACCGACACAGCGGAACAATATGCTCAGTTGTATATCAAGGAAATAGTCAGCTACATGGCACTCCAGTTTTTATCATTTTCGATCGAGGGGCTCAGTTCACGGCTAATTTTTGGAGGAAATTTCAGCAAGGTTTGGGTACTCAGGAGAATCTTAGTACAACTTTCCATCCACAGACTGACGGGCAAGCAGAGTGGACTATTCAGACGCTCGAGTACATATTGCATGCTTGTGTTCTTGATTTCAAGGGTAGCTGGCATGATCATTTGCCACTCATTGAGTTTGCTTATAACAACAACTTTCATGCAAGTATCCAGATGGCACCATTTGGGGAATTATATGGTAGGAGATATAGATCTCCCATTGGGTGGTTCGAGATTGGGGAAGCAGAGTTGATAGGGCCAGACGTTGTACATCTGGCTATGGAAAAAGTTATGATCATAAAGGAGCAGTTGAAAACTGCTCAGAGTCGTCAAAAATCCTGTTCGGATGTTCGTCGCAGAGAGTTAGAGTTCAAGGAAGATTATTGGGCATTCTTGAAGGTTTCCCCCATGAAGGGTATTATGCAGTTTGGGGAAAAAAGAAAAATTGAGTCCGAGGTATGTCGGGCCATACAAAATCATTCAGAGGATCGGTGAGGTGGCATACAAGCCTGAGCTACCATCTGAGATGTACTGGTATTCCATGTGTCTATGTTGAAGAAAGTAGTTGGAGATCCGACACTCATTGTTCTGGTTGAGACCATTAAGGTTAATGAAGAATTGTCATATGAAGAGATTTCAGTTGCCATTCTTGATAGGCAAGTCTGAAAGTTGAGGAATAAAGAAATTTTCTCCGTGAAAGTGTTATGGCGAAACCAGCAGGTTGAAGAGGCCACGTGGGAGGACGAAGAAGAGATGAAGAAGAAGTATCCTCACTTGTTTGAATAATTGTGTAATCCTTTCATTTATAAACTTGTCGCCTAAGAATTTTGCATCACTTGTTCAGTTAATGTAAAGGTGTTCCTTTTGATTATATGTTGTTTACATGAGGCCACGGTTGGTGTGGTCAAGAGTTATGCTATGCCGTTGGGTTCTATACATGTTTGTAAGATGTGTTTTTCTGGCTCTCTGACAGGTGGATAGGCCTAGTTACAAACGAAACTCTAGCAAAATTTTTGAGAATTTAGGGAGTTAGTCAAATTTGGGGCTGCTGGTGTGTGGTATAAAAACCGAGTTGCATAAGATGCTATTAACAGATTTTTACCCTCATTCGAGGATGAATGATCCTAAGTGGGGGAGAATGTAAGGCCCTGTAAAGTTTTGCAAAATAATGTTAATAATGTTTCGTCGTGCCGCACAATGGCCGCAGAGTGAGGCAGTTATTGGGTCAGTCCGGGAGCAATTATTTGATCGACTATACCTCATGCATGTATCCTTGTAGTTTGTGGGAAGATTGTGAGCTAAAAATGATAGAGAATGGGTTGGGGAAAAATGAAATCTTCCACAAAAGAGCCTTAAAACATTGAACCTAGTGTTTGATAGTATGCTCAAATGAGCTAAAACCATGTTCATCTTCCTAATTTTGGTTCAATATTGTTATATTGCTAAAGTAGATTGAAGTTGCTAATATTACGGAACATCGTAGAGTTTTAAGAAGCTCAATTGAGGTATGTTGGCTAAACCCCCTTCTTCTTAGAATCGAATCCCATGGTGTCCATGTAATTGGAGTAAGCCCTTGATCGTTATAGAATTGGCAATTTTTAACGTATTTGTGTTGAAGGATGTAAGTTCAATATTTATTCTAAATGCTTCATCATGTTATCTTGTCATTGAGGATGTGTCTAAAAATGTGGAATATGTGTTGGAAATGTTGAGACCCAAATTGTATGAAAAACCTCTATGTGCCTAAGATTCTCAAATTGATCATACGCGAATTTAATTTCTTAAATGGGGAGCCTTATTGATTTTAATAATGATATTGAATGTGGAAAAGGGGTCCGGAACTATGAAATACGGCCAAATGCCAAGAATTCCTTTGTAATCATAATCACTAGTGTCAATGCATCGAAAGTACATGAAAGAAGTACGATGTGAGATAATTGACTGAAAAAGGTAATGTCTCAAATAAGATGGCCTAGTCGATTGGGCCGAGATTGGACTCCGTGTAAGAACACGGTGGTATTGTGAATGGAATTATGGTAATGTCTCAAATGAGATGGCCTAGCCGATCAGGCGAAGATCGGACTCCGTGTAAGAACATGGTGGTATTGTGAATGGAATTGTGGTAATGTCTCAAATGAGATGGCCTAGCCGATCGGGCCGAGATCGGACTCCGTGTAAGAACACGAAGGTATTGTGAATTGTGGAACATCGGTACTAAAGGTCACCCAACCTAGTAATATGGAAATTGTCTTGAAAATGTATATGATCCTTAACTTGTTGTTTTATTATTTATTTGAAGCCCTTACCGAATTCTTGACCGTTCCTCTTGTATTATTATTCATTCTATTGAGTTGGTTTTTAGCTATACATACTAGTGCTATTCGACAGTACTAACGTCCCTTTTGCCCGGGGCACTGCATCTTTAAATGGATGTAGGTGGTTACATATCAGACGATGCGGATCACAGATGGTGCTACATCCTCTTCTCAGCGAACTCTGTGAGCCCCATTTCATTCCCAGGTCATGTATTGTACCTTTTGTTTATATTATGGTCACTTTTTGAGGTATAGTCGGGGCCTTGTTGCCGGCACCATCTTTACTCTCTTTTATATCTTTAGAGGCTCAGTAGACACTATGTGGGTTGTAAATGAGTGTTGGGAATGTTAAACAGGATATGTTGTATTCGATCACTTGTTCCACTTAAACTATAAGAAATGTGTATTTTGGGACTTAAAAGCGATATGACTAATGAAATGATCTAGGATTGTATGAATGAGATTCCTACTGTATAATTAATGAAATATCGTCTTCTCTTGATCATGGGTTAATTGGGTAGAAAGTATCTAACAGGCTTGCTCGGTCGGGTTCACTCGATTGAGCACCGGTTGCGCTTACCGAGGATGGGGCGTGGCACTAAGTTTGCCTCTTTTGCCAAATCTCATCATGCCTTTCATAGGCGACACCCTTAAGAACACCAAGTCTCCTACAGTGAACCCCAAATCTCATCGTCGGTTATCCGAGTAAGATTTCTACTTGCTCTAATCGGTCACCAATCGATATCTAATTGTTTTCACCTTTTTCATAGCCTGTTGCACCAATACAGGGCCCAATAACTTGGTTTCACCAACTTCGAACCGGCGCCGATAGGAGATGCACTTTCATCTATATAGGGGCTCGTACGTTGCCATCTGAATGCTAGCATGATAGCTACTATAGGAAAATTCGATGAGTGGTAGATGATCCTCCCAACTACCCTTGAAGTCCAAAACACAAGCTCATAACATCTCCTCGAGCGTTTGAATAATGCGCTCGACCCGACCGTCTGTTTGGGGATGAAAGGTTGTGCTAAGGTTGATCCTCGTCCCTAATCCTTTTTGAAATGATCTCCAGAAGTTAGTCGTAAACTGGGCACCTCGATCTGATGTAATGGAACTTCGAATGCCATGGAGTCAAACTGTTTCCTTAATATACAACGTAGCGTAATCTTCAGCTGAGAAAGTAGCTTTCACGGGTAGCAAATTAGCTGACTTGGTGAGTCGATCCACGATGAGCCATATGGAATTAGATCTTTGGTGTGATCATGGTAACCCGGTGACAAAATCCATATCGATCACTTCCCAATTCTAGGTTGGAATTTCCATGTTTTGCAACAACCCCCCTTCCCTCCCCTCCGGGGGTTATGATGTTCAAACTTAACTTATTAGCAATTTAGACACCGAGCAACGTATATGTCCCTCTTCATGTCGTTCCACAATATAGCTATTGAAGATTGTGTTACATCTTGGTTGACCCCAAGTGAATGGAATATCGGGATTGGTGAATCTCCGCCATGATCTGTTTTCGGAGCCATCCAACATCGGGCACACATAGCCGGTCCTTATATCTAAGGACCCTATCCTTGAATAACTCGAACACTTTCTTCTTTTGAAAGGGGATGCTCCCTCTTAACTTCACCAAGGTTGGATCATTAAATTTTCGTGCCTTTATTTCAGCAACTAACAAGGACTCGATAGTATTTCTAAATGTGACTCCTCTGTCACCGTTATCAAGCAATAGTACATTTAGATTTGCCAACAGGCATAAGTCTTTAGTTATCTCTAGCTTCTACTCCTCCATATGCCGCAAGCTGCACATAGACTTCCAACTTAATGCATCGGCTACAATGTTTGCCTTCCCGAGGTGCTATAAACTATCCACATCGTAGTCCTTTAACAGTATGAGCCACCTCTATTGCCTCAAATTCAACTTTGTTTGCTTGAATATGTACTGCAAGCTCTTGTGATCATTGAATATGTCAACATGAACTCTGTACAGATAGTGACGCCATATCTTTAGAGCGAAAATGACATCTTCTAGCTCTAGATCACGGGTCAGATTATTTTGCTCATGTTTCCTCAGTTGCCTTGAAGCATATGCAATAACTCTCCCATAATGCATTAAAACACTTCCCAATCCTACTCTAGAGGCATCACACTATATGACATACCCCTCGAGTCCCTCAGGAAGGGTTAACAGTAGTGCCGAGGTTAACCTATCTTTTAACTCATGGAAGCTCTTCTCACAGTCATCGGTCCAACCGAATTTTTCTGCCTTACACGTCAAGTTTGTTAACGGAGCAACTACGGATGAGAAATTTTCTATAAATCGTCAATAGTAACCGGCCAAGCCTAAGAAGCTCCGTACCTCGGTAGGAGTTGTGGGCCTTGGCCAATTCTTAACTGCTTCAAATATTTGACTATCAACTTGGATACCTTCTCCTGATACTATATGGTCAAGAAAAGCCACTGAGCTTAGCCATAACTCACACTTGGAAAATTTGGCATACAACCCGTGATCCCGGAGCTTGCGTAGGTGATAGCATCCTAGGAATCTCAACTCTATTTAAGGACAAGTATGAGACTTCCACGACGCCTGTGGTGGGTTTTTGGGTCGTGACATACTCTTTCTCCAACCATGAGTGCAATATCACAAACTTTATGGTCGGCATAACTCTCTTGCCTATACTGAGCTGTGCGAAGTCGATCTTGAATAACCTTGACCTTATCCAAGGCATCCTGTACCAAATCGGTACCTACCAACCGAGCCTCTCCCGGTTCAAACCATCCAACTGATGAACGATATCGCATTCGTATAATGCCTCATATGGAGCCATCTGAATGCTCGACTGGTAGCTATTATTATAAGCAAACTCCGCAAGTGGCAAAAATTGATCCCTATAACCTCCAAAGTCTATAACACAAGCGCGAATCATATCTTCCAATATCTGAATACTGCGTTCTGACTGTCCATCTGTCTGTGGATGAAATGTTGTACTTAACTCAACCCGCGTGTCTAACTCACGCTGTACAACCCTCTATAAGTGTGAAGTGAACTGTGTACCTCGATCAAAACTGATAGACATGGGCACACCGTGAAGACAGACGATCTCACGAATGTAAATCTCTGCCAACCGCTCCGAAGAATAGGTAACTTCCACATGAATGAAGTGCGCTGACTTGGTCAGCATGTCCACAATGACCCAAACTGCATCGAACTTCCTCTTAGTCCATGGGAGTCCAACAACAAAATCCATAGTGATACGCTCCCACTTCCACTCAAGAATCTCTATCTTTTGAAGCAAACCACCAGGTCTCTGATGCTCACACTTTACCTGCTGGCAATTTAGACACCGATCAACATATGCAATTCTGTCTTTCTTTATTCGCCTCCACCAATAATGCTGCCACAAGTCCTGATACATCTTGGCGGCGCCCAGATGAATAGAGTACCGGGAACTATGGGCCTCATCAAGAATCAACTCACGAAGTCCATCCACATTAGGCACACAAATACGACCCTGCATCCTCAAAACTCCATCATCTTCAATAGTAACCTGCTTGGCACCATCGAGCCGCACTATGTCTTTAAGGACAAGTAAATGAGGATCGTCATACTGCCGATCTCTGATGCGCTCAAACAAAGAAGACCAAGCAACTGTACAAGCTAGAACACGGCTGGCGACCTCTCACCAATTGGAATATATGCAAGGCTACCCATACTAGCTGACTTTCTACTCAAAGCATCGGCCACCACATTGGCCTTCCCAGGGTAATACAATATGGTGATATCATAGTCTTTCAATATCTCCAACCACCTTCTCTGCCTCACATTGAGCTCCTTCTATTTGAACAGATACTGCAAGCTCCGATGATCCGTGAATACGTCACATGGCACGCCGTAAAGATAGTGCCTCCAAATCTTCAGCGCGTGAACAATGGCTGCCAGCTCTAGATCATGAACATGGTAATTCTTCTCATGAACCTTTAGCTTTCGCGAAGCATATGCAATAGCATTGCCACCCTGCATCAATACCGCACCCAGACCAATACGAAATGCATCACAATATACTGTATAAGATCCTGAACCTGTGGGTAACACCAATACCGGTGCCATAGTCAAAATTGTCTTGAGCTTCTGGAAGCTTGCCTTACACTCGTCTGACCACCTGAACGGGACACCCTTCTGGGTTAACCTGGTCAACGGGGTTGCTATGGATGAAAACCCTTCCACGAATCGACGGTAGTAGCCCGCCAAACCCAAGAAACTACGGATCTCTGTAGGTAATGTGGGTCTAGGCTAGGTTTGAACTGACTCAATCTTCTTAGGATCCACCTTTATGCCTTCTGCCGATATAACATGCCCCAAAAAGGCAACTGAGTCTAACCAAAACTCATATTTTGAAAATTTGGCATATAACTAATTATTCTTCAAAGTCTGAAGCGCTCTCTGATAATGCTGCCCATGCCCCTCTCGACTGATGGAGTAAATCAAGATATCTTCAATGAATACAACCACAAAAGAACCCAAATAGGGCTTGAACTCCCGATTAATCAAATCCATAAGTTTCGCTGAGGCATTGGTAAGCCCAAATGATATTACTAGGAATTCGAAATGCCCATACCGAGTCCAAAAAGCTGTCTTAGGAATATCAGATGCCTTTATCTTCAACTGGTGGTAACCAGACCTCATAATTATTTACTCTAATTAATGAGTCACATTTAACGCCACCTGGGCGGGAACCTATTTCGTAGGTTAAAACTCAATAATTACAACACGAATTTGGCAAGTATGCACAGAGAATTTCATAAAGATTTTTTAATTAGGCCTAACAGGCATGACTCCCTATTATTGCTATAGTACAACTTTAATTGCACAAGGGAGAACTTAAACACAAGAATTTTCCTCACAAAGATCTCGTCCTTATATAACTTCCACCGCAGCTCATAGCCCGATTTAAACATATCAATTTATATTAAACTGCGAGGATCTCGTCCTCAGTTCTGATTCACAACTAATATAAACATCGTGCCAATCAAAAATTTCCATTTTCTTCTTTTAAATAATTTCGGTTACACCAAATCACAACACATAATGAACCCCACACCGGTAGGGCATATAATTCACAATTTGTAATTAATTATCTGGAAATTACATCAAAACTTACCGAAATGGGTAACAGAAAACCACCTTTAGCCTCAAAGCTCTTATTAGTGACCAACATGGAATGATAGGCATAGTTATCTCCATAGAATCTCCCAACATGAGTAAACACATAAGTAGATTATAGAATCACGAAGCTCACTCATAAGTGGAGCACAATAGGAGGACTCATTTCGATACTCAGAACCGAATCAAGTTAAGGAAATTATTCCTTCATATTAAATCGAAGTCGTACCTGTAACGACACCATCTGATGTAGCGACCTCCACCATACCATAAAACAAATATAACAACAGCTGGGTCTCCACCTCTAAGACGCCTTCTACCCGCCTGTCCTCCACCCATAACTGATCGTGTGGGTGGTGTAGTAACTGCAATGGGGCACGTAGCCTGAGTGCTTTGATGAAATATATCTCTCCCAAATTTGGGACAATTTTCTCATGATGTGCCTGGTATCGCCGTATTCATAACAACCCCTTTGCGGGTTTGGCTGCTCATATTGAGTTTGTGCCAAATAACTAGAATAACCATTTGTAGGAACTCATGTTCGTGGTGCAGTAAAAGAACTTACTGGAGCACCCCAAGTAATCCGATGTGTGAACTGGGCTGGCTGACTGCCCGAGCCCCTGCCATAATGATTTATACCTGCAGAGTAGAATCCAATGAATCCCCCAGAACCTCGAGATGTCTTGGTCTCCTTAGTTTTTTTTTTCTCACCCCGAACGTGTTCTAATATCTTGGCAATATCTACCACTAGAGGAAATGAAGTATTAGCCTGTAGCTCCCGAGTTGTACAAAATTTTACGATTATAATTGGGTCCTTCAATGAGTCTGTGGACTCGCTCTCTGGCTGTAGGAAGTAAAGTAGGAATATGACGGGCTAACTTATTGAACTTGATGGCATATTATGACACCGTCATGGTGACCTGACGCAACCGTTCAAACACTATGCGCCACGCATTACGGAGAGTCCGGGAGCAAACTCTTTCAAAAGCATTTCTGAGAACTAAGCCAAGTGGGCGGTGTTGCATTGGCTGGTCTGACCTCTTCATAGGCTTACCACGGACACCTGTGTAGAATTATCTCTCCCAAGGCCAATTTCTTCTTTTGTTATGCCGACTCAATACTGTTGAGCTGACCCATTTCTTAACTAACTCTTCGATTCTTCTCAGAGGTAACCCGTACCCCTATTTATACACAACGATCACAAAAGTAGAGCTCCATACAGACAAATCTTGGCACGAACCACATAGTCCAGAATCTCGTCAACCGCTGTACTTCCTCCGAAGCACCCCAAAATCCGCAACCATGACGTCCACGCTGAGTAGACCTTCTGTAAATTTAAAGTTGTTTCTCTAACTACTTTGGTACTGAAGTATAGGATTATTAAGTAGGCGGACATACCGCAAGTCCCAACCTTATCCTCTACAAAATCTCAGGCCTTAAACACGTGTAAATTTTGGGGAACATTTCAGTACCACATATATAAATTTCAGGCCAAAACTGATATAACACATGACCCTGCAATCCATCCATTGACAGTGGACTCCCCCATTCGACGTGAAGTTATAGTTCACCACGCCCGATGATCCATAATATTAACCTTCACAGCTCGTATAAATTAATCAGATGCCAAGGTCCATTGTACCCCCACATGATTCACTGGGTGGTCTCTCAATGCGCCCGCATCTTCAGTGGGAACCACACGTTGAGGCAATGTTTGAGCATCTCTAGCTCTCTCGTAGTCCATCTGCGGCATCACGAACTGTTGACGCACAACTGATACCGAATGCGCAATGTCATACACGAGTGGATACAAAGGAATACGAGATATATGTTTCAAGCTAAATTAATGCCGCACGATAAGGAATGAAAGAAGTGATATTGTTCCTAAACTTCACAGCCTCTGAGAGATAGGTACAGACGACTCCGTACTGATCCCTTAGACTCTACTAAGCTTGCTCGTGAATCGTGAGACCTAGGCAACCTAGTGCTCTGATACCAACTTGTCACGACCCAGAATTCCTACCGTCAGGACCGTGATGGCGCCTAACATTTCACTTGCTAGGCAAGCCAATGTTAGAGAATCATTTAAATCAATCCTTATTCCATTCAGTAAATAACAACAATTAACTAAGATGAATTATAGTGAGTGCGAAATAATATAAAGAAACTGCATTAATTACTACCACCCGGATTTGGAGTCACAATTCACGAGCATTCTAGAATTCACTACAAGAAATAGTCTGAAAGAAATACATCTGTTTGGATGAAAGAAATAGTAAAACAGAAAAGATGGACGGGGACTTCAAGGTCTTTGAACGCCGACAGATCTACCTTAAGTCTCCGGATAGCGGGTCCAACAGCTAAAGTCTCGATCAACCCAAGTCGGTACCAAAATCTGCACAGAAAGTGTAGAGTGCAGTATCAGTACAATCGACCTCATGTACTGGTAAGTGTCGAGCCTAACCTCGACGAAGTAGTGACGAGGCTAAGGTAAGGCACCTACAAATCAACCTGTACAATTTAACAGTGTATATACAAATAACAATAATGAAGAGCTAAACTGGATACATCGGGAGGGGGAAACATGCTGGGGAAAATACGAGATAAAGAACTACAACAGAATGATAACTGGAACAGTCAATACACTATGAATCAACAGGAATAGTGAGTACAGTAAAGGAAAAGTGCACGGCATCACCCTTCGTGCTTTTACTCTCAATCCCACCATAAAAATAATAGAAATGACACGGCATCACCCTTCACGTATTAACTCTTATATCATGGCACAGAATCATCCTTCGTGCATTAACACTCACAATATGGCACGACATCACCCTTCGTGCATTAACACTCACAATATGACACGGCATCACCCTTCGTGCATTAACACTCACAATATGGCACGACATCACCCTTCATGCATTAACACTCACAATATGGTACGACATCACCCTTCATTCATTAACACTCTCCCTTACTATAATGCATAGCCTAAATAGCAATAGGGAGATAGAATAACAAATACAAGCCTTACTTCAACATTTGGTTCCACAATATCAATCTTAACTTTGAAATAAATACTCGATTATCACCAAAAAATCCGTAAATATGATAAGAACGATCAATCTAATAACACTAGTATAAACACGTAGTAATTAGGCAGAAGAAAAAGACAATATTAGAAAAATGGGAGAAACAGGGAAAACTAGTAAATTGGCGGCACATTAGTACTCGTCACCTCACATATACGCCGCTCATATGAATTTCACATATCAAATAGTCTGAGGTTCCTAATTCCCTCAAGTCAAAGTTAGACACAACACTTACCTTGCTCTGAAGGCCACTTAATTCTCAATCGCAGCTTTTCCTATAGGATTCACCTCCAAACCACTCGTATCTATTCAAATATGACTCAATAATATCAAATATTGCCAAAGGAATCAATTATATTGCATAAATTAAATTTCCCAAATTTTCCTCCAAAAAGTCAAAAATTGACCCCGAGCCCGTTTGGTCAAAACTCGAGGTTCGGACTAAACTTCATTTACCCATTCACCCCCGAGCCCGGATATATAATTGGTTTTGGAATCCGACCTCAATTTGAGGTCTAAATCCCCAAATTTCCGAAATCCCTAGTTTCTACCCATAACCCCTAATTCCACCACGAAAACCATAGATTTTATATTGAAATATTGAAAAATCTAGTGAAAGATTTAAAGAAACTAGTTTAGAATCACTTATCTATGATTTGGGGAAGAAATGGTCTTTGGAAAATCGCTTCTTATGTTTTAGGTTTTGAAGATTTGTGAAATGAATCAAAAATCCCGTCCAAAAGTTATTTTGATCAGCTGCAGATGTCGTATTTGCAAGCTTCACAATTGCGAAGCTCGCAAATGCGAGAAAGGTATCACAAATGCGAACCTGTCACATTTCTGCTTCTGTCGCAAATGCAAACATTTTGTTCGCAACAGTGGAACTGGGATCGCAGTTGCGACCCCTTGCTTCGCAAATGCGAAGAACCCCTTCCCCAGACCAACTTCGCAAATGCGAAGGAGTCTTCGCAATTGCGAAGACTGTATGGCCTAGCTACTCTTCGTAATGAGTAGCTTGCAGTTGCAACACTGTCAGGCTTCGCAATTGCACACTATGGTCTCGCAATTGCGAGATCAAAGGCCAACACCAGAGCTGGAATACCAACAACATTTCTAAGTCCAAATTTCACTTCGTAGGCTATTCGAAACTCACCCGAGCCCTCGGGGCTCCAAACCAAACATGCACATAAGTCCAAATACATTATACAAACTTGCTCGCGCAATCCAATTGCCAAATTAATACCTAGAACTACGAATTTAGCATCAAATCAAATGAAATTCTCAAGAACACTTTAAAATTTCTATTTTCTCAACTGGACGTCCGAATCACGTCAAACCAACTCCGTTTCTCACCAAATTTCACAGACAAGTCTTAAATATTATAATGAATATGTATCGGGCTTCGAAATCAAAATACGGACCCGATACTAACAATGCAAAACATCAATCAATTCTTAAAACCCATTAAATTTTAGACTTTTAATTTTTATCAAAAATTCATAACTCGAGCTAGGGACCTCCGAATTTGATTCCGGGCATACGCCTAGGTCCCATATTTTAATACGGACCCACCAGGATCGTCAAAATAAGGATTCGGGCCCGTTTACCAAAAATATTGAATGAAGTCAACTAAAATCATCTTTTAAGGCAAAAATTCTTATTTTCATCAATTTTCAACATAAAAGCTTTCCGAAAACATGCCCGGACTACGCACGCAAATCGAGGAGGGTAAAATGAGAATTTAAAGCTTATGAGAGTAGAATCGAGTTCCAAAACATAAGATGACATTTTGGGTCATCATAGAGAGTGGGAAGGTTTATTGAGGGACTTACTCACCCTATTAGGCTTCAGATGGCCAAGGAGACCGGAAGTGAGATTTCTTTTTAGGTGGTTGCTAATGTTTCTATGATCGAGATGGTTCTTGCATAGGAGAGAGGGAAGGGGTCTGATAAGAGGCCTCGTCAGTTCGGTGGGTTCAGTGGTGCCTCGTCTGGAGGCAGGAGTAATTTTGGTAGGGGTTATCCTCCAAGGGCATTTTATTCAGCGCTCCAGGCATCCTATAGTGCACCACTAGCTCCTATCAAGGCACCTACGATCCAGAGTTTTCAGGGTGGTTACTCAAGTTAACAGGGACAATTTTAGGGTCAGCATTCACAACAATCGAGGTCATGTTATACTTGTGGTGATCCGAGGCACATTGCTAGATTCTGCCCGAGGTCTCAGGGCAACATGCAACAACAGGTTTCTCGTGCTATGATTCCAGCACCGGTTGCTTCACCTCCTGCTCAGCCAGCTAGAGGTATGGGTCAGGCAGCTAGAGGTGGAGGTCAGACCATTAGAGGTAGAGGTCAGGCTGTTAGTGGTGGAGGCCAGCCAGTTAGAGTCCGTCCTAGGGACGCAATTCAGAGTGGTGGAGCCCAGCCTAGATTTTATGCTTTTATAGCTAGGCCTTAGGCCGAGTCATTCGATGCCATGATTTCAGGTATTGTTCCAATTTGCCATAGAGATGTTTCAGTTCAATTTGATCCAGGATCTACTTATTCCTATGTGTCCTCTTATTTTTCTTCATATCTGATGATGCCTCGTGATTCTCTGAGTGCTCCTATGTGTGTGTCCACTCCGGTGGGAGATTCTATCATGGTAGATCATATCTATCGTTCATGCGTGGTTACTATTGGTAGTCTTGAGACTAGTGTGGATCTTCTACTTATGGTAGATTTTGATGTCATCTTGGGTATGGATTGGCTGTCACCTTATCATTCTATATTGGATTGGCATGCCAAGACAGTGACCCTAGCCATGCTAGAATTACCTCGGTTAGAGTGGAAAGGAACTCCTGGTCATTATACCAGCATGGTTATTTCTTATATGAAGACTCGGCGTATGGTCGAGAAAGGGTGTCTAGCCTGTTTGGCTTATATTCACAATCCCAATGCGGATGTTCCTTCTATGGACTCAGTACCAGTTGTTCGTGAATTTTCAGAAGTATTTCCTGCAGATTTACCGGGGATGCCACCCGATAGAGATATTGACTTCTGTATTGATTTAGCTCCAGGAACTCAGCCCATTTCTATCCCACCATACCGTATGGCCCCGCCGGAGTTGAAAGGATTGAAGGAGTTATTACAAGACTTGCTTGATCAGGGATTCATTAGACCCAGTGTCTCGCCCTAGGGTGCACCAGTATTATTTATAAAGAAGAAAGATGGTTCTATGCGGATGTGTATAGATTATCGATAGTTGAATAAGGCCACTGTAAAAAACAAATATCTGTTGCTAAGAATTGATGACTTATTCGATCAGCTTCAGGGTGCCAAGGTATTTTCGAAGATCGATTTGAGGTCTAGTTACCATCAATTGAAGATTAGGGCATCTGATATCCCTAAGACTGCTTTTCGGACTCGGTATGGGCATTATGAATTCCTAGTGATGTCATTTGGGCTGACAAATGCCCCAACAGCATTTATGGATTTGATGAATCAGGTGTTCAAGCCTTATTTGGATTCCTTTGTGGTTGTGTTCATTTATGATATTTTGATTTACTCCAGCAGTCGAGAGGAGCATGAGAAACATCTTCGGAGTGTACTTCAGACTTTGAAAAATAATCAGTTATACGCCAAATTTTCAAAATATTAATTTTGGTTAGACTCGGTTGCCTTTTTGGGGCATGTTGTATCGACAGAAGGCATAAAAGTGGATTCTAAGAAGATTGAGGTTGTTCAGAATTAGCCTAGACCTACTTCAGTTACAGAGATCCGGAGTTTCCTGGGTTTGGCAGGTTATTATCGTCGGTTCGTGGAGGGGTTTTCATCTATAGCAAGCCCATTGACTAGACTGACCCAGAAAGGTGTTCCATTCAGATGGTTAGACGAGTGCGAGTTGAGCTTTCAGAAGCTCACGACCGCTTTGACTAATACGCTATTGTTGGTATTACCTACAGGTTCAGGATCTTATACGGTGTATTGTGATGCATCTCGCATTGGGCTTGGTGCAGTATTGATGCAAGATGGAAGGGTGATTGCATATGCGTCGCGATAGTTGAAAGTTCACGAGAAGAATTATCTTGTTCATGACTTAGAATTGGCAGCCATTGTTCATGCGCTGAAGATTTAGAGGCATTACCTCTACGGTGTCTTGTGTGAGGTATTTACTGATTATCGTAGCCTTCAGTATCTGTTCAAAAAAAAAGATCTTAATTTAAGGTAGAGAAGATGGTTGGAGTTGTTGAAAGAATATGATATCATCATTTTGTATCACCTCGAAAAAGCTAATGTGGTGGTCGATTCTTTGAGTAGAAATGTTGTGAGTATGGGCAGCCTTGCTTATATTCCGGTTGGTAAGAGACCGTTAGATGCAGATGTCCAGGCTTTGGCTAATCAGTTCGTGATGTTAGATGTTTCAGATCCCAGTCGGGTTCTAGCTTACACAATCGCTCGGTATTCTTTATATGAGCGCATCAGAGAGAGACAATATGGTGATCCTCATTTACTTGTCCTTAAGGTCACGGTCCAACATGGTGATGCCAAATAGGTTGCTGTGGGGGAAGATGGAGTTCTACGAATACAGGGTCGTATTTGTGTGCCTAATGTTGACGGGCTTCGTGAATTAATTCTTGAAGAGGCACACAGTTCCCAGTATTCTATTCATCCAGGTGCCGCCAAAATGTATCAAGATTTACGGCAACATTATTGATGGAGGAGAATGGATATAGTTTTATATTTAGTTCGGTGTCTAAATTATGAACAAGTCAAGTACGAGCATTAGAGACCTGGTGGTTTGCTTAAGAAGTTATAAATTCCTGAGCGGAAGTGGGAGCGTATCACTATGGATTTTGTTGTTGGTCTCCTACGGACTCACAGAAAATTTGACGTAGTTTAGGTCATTGTGGACAGGTTGACCAAGTCAGCACATTTCATTCCAGTGGCAGTTACCTATTCTTGATAGCGGTTAACTGAAATTTACATTTGTGAGATTGTCCGCCTTCACGGTGTGCCTATGTCTATTATTTCAGATCGAGGTACGTAGTTTACCTCACACTTCTGGAGGGCTGTACAGTGTGAGTCAGGCGCATGAGTTGAGTTGAGTACATCATTTCATCCACAGATAGACGGATAGTCAGAGTGCACTATTCAGATATTGGAAGATATGTTTCGCGCTTGTGTTATAGACTTTGGATGTTCTTAGGATCAGTTCTTGCCACTTGCGAAGTTTGCCTATAATAATAGCTACCAGTCGAGCATTCAGATGGCTCCATATGAAGCATTGTACGAGAGGCAATGTCGTTCGCCAGCTGGCTAGTTTGAACCGGGAGAGGCTCGGTTGTTGGGTACTGATTTGGTACAGGATGCCTTGGATAAGGTCAAGGTTATTCAGGATTGACTTCGCACAGCTCAGTCTAGGCAAAAGAGTTATGCCGATCGTAAAGTTCGTGATATTGCATTCATGGTTGGAGAAAGAGTATTGCTTCAGGTTTCACCTATGAAAGGTGTAATGAGGTTCGGAAAGAAGGGCAAGTTGAGCCCTAGGTATGTTGGACCATTTGAAATTCTTGAAAGGGTGGGTGAAGTAGCCTACAAGCTTGCACTACCACCTAGTTTATCAGCAGTTCATCCGGTGTTCCATGTGTCTATGCTCTAAAAATATCATGGTGATTCGTCCCCTGTATTAGATTCCAGCTCAGTCCAATTGGATAAAGATTTGACTTATGAAGAGGAGCCGGTAGCTATTCTAGCCCGGCAGGTCCGACAATTGAGGTCTAAGAGTTATCCTTCAGTTCAGGTGCAATGGAGAGGTCAGCCGGTAGAAGCATCTACTTGGGAGTCTGAGTCGAGCATGCAGAGTAAATATCCACACCTCTTTACCAGCGCAGGTACTTTTCTAATTTTGTTCGAGGACAAACGTTTGTTTTAGAGGTGGAGAATGTGATGACCCAAAGAGTCATCTTTAAATTTAATAATTATTTATGTATTTTGAAACCTCCAATAGCACTATTCATCGTTCCTCGACTTACGTGCACAGTCCATAAATCTTTTCAAAAAGTTTTTATGTGAAAAGTTGATTAAAATGTGAAATAGAGCTTTAAAACTCGAGTGCATTTTGAGAAAACGTTCCGGGATCAGTATTTTGAAAGTTCCGATAGGTCCGTATCATGATTTGGGACTTGGACGTATGCCCGGAATCGAATTCGGAAGTCCGTAGCTCGGGTTATCGCATATTATCGAAATTTTTAAGTTTAAAGGTTTAGTAACTTAAGAGATTTCATTAATGTTTGACTTTGTTGATACCAGGTCTGTATTTTAGTTTCGGAACCCGGTATAGCTCCATTACTATATTTATGACTTGTCTACCAAATTTGGTGAAAAACGAATCTGGTTTGACGTGATTCAGATGTCCGGTTGTTAAAATAAAAAATTTAAAGTTTTCTTAGAAATCTCACTTGATTTGGCATCTGATTCGTAATTCTAGGTGTTAAATTGATGTTTTGATGCGCGAGCGAGTTTGTATGAGGTTTTTGGACTTGTGTGCATGTTTGGTTTGGAGCCTCGAGGGCTCGTGTGAGTTTCAGACAAGCCTCAGACCATCTTTGCTCAAGAACAGATGGCTGAAAATTTGGTATTTCCCAGTTCTGGTTTCCTTATATGCGATCGCGTGTCTTCATCCGCGATCACAATGGTTTATTGAGCACTGATGAAAATTTGTAATATGCAATCACATAGTATTGTCCGCGATCGCACAATTGGAGAAGCTAAGGCATCGCGAACGCGTGGGCAAAGCCGCGTTCATGAAGAAGGAGAGGCAGAAGCTGTAGCACGCGATTTGTGCTATGCGATCGCATTCAGCCATCTGCGATCGCGTAAGGCTGGGAAATGGTTCTTCGCATTCGCATAAGCTCTTCCGCATTCGCGAAGAGAAAAATTAGGCAGTTGTGCAATTGTGTTATGCGATCGCGAAGGAAATTCCGCGATCGCATAGGGTAAAAACCTGGGCAAACAGAACTTAAGTTTTGTAAGTTTTCTATGATTTTCGATTTTGAGCTCGGGTAAGACGATTTGTGGAAGATTTTCACGAAAAAACCATTGGGATAAGTGTTCCTTATCCTATATTGATTATATTTCATGATTCCATACTCATTTCCATTATGAATCCATGAATTTAGGGAGGAAAAATAAGATTTTATAAAATCTTCCAAAAATGTAAAATTAAGATTTGAAGGTCAATCCGATGTCGAAATTTGATAATTTTTGTATGGTTGAACTCGTATCGGAACGGTGTTCGGATTTCGTGAGTTTTTCGGGGATTTGAGATGTGGGTCCCACTGTCAATTTTTAGATGCATTTTGGATTTTAATCCGAAAAATTAGTAAATTCATATGGAATTAATTCCTACGATTTGTATTGAGTATATTGAATTATTTATAACTAGATTTGAGGATTTCAGACACGAATTCGCAAGTCAAAGGTTTATTGGATTCTTGAATTTGGTTGCAAAGCGAAGTAAGTGTCGTGGTTAACCTTGACTTGAGGGAGTAAGACTTATTTGTCTATTTGCTACGTGACTTAATGTGCGGGTACAACGTATATGTGAGGTGACGAGTACTTATGCATTGTGGTTGAGTCAAAGCATGCGGGTGGAATTTGTTTATCGAGAATAATTGCCTATTTAATTAAAATATTCCTGCTTGAGTTTATTATTGATTATTTGATAATTATTCATGAAATTATTATTCATTTAATTATTGTTGAATATTTTGGAAGGTGAAGTCGGTATTCTGGTACTGAATTGATTGTGTCACGACCCGAAATTTCCCACCGACTGGACTGTGATGGCGCCTAACATTTCACTTGCTAGGCAAGCCAACATTAGAAAATCGTTAAACCAATTCCTTATTTTCATTCCGTAAATAACAATAATTAACTAAGATGAAATATAATAAGTACGGAATATCATAAAATTGTATTAATTACTACCACCCAGATCTGGATTCATAATTCACGAGCATTCTAGAATTTACTACAAGTAATAGTCTGAAAGAAATACAACTATCTGAATGAAAGAAAACAATAGGACATAAAAGATAGACGGGGACTTCAAGGTCTATGAACGCCGACAGAGCTACCTTGAGTCTCCGGACAGCGGACTAGTAGCAAATCTCGATCAACCTGAGCCGGTATCAAAATTCGCACAGAAAGTACAGAGTGCAGCATCAATACAACTGACCCCATGTACTGGTAAATGTCGAGCCTAACCTTGGCGAAGTAGTGACGAGGTTAGGACAAGACACCCACATATAACCCGAACAATATGATCATGCTAGTGGCAACAACAGTAAATAAAGCAATAACACAGAAATAATAGGAAGGGGACATATAGTGGGGGAATACATCATAAAGAGTGAGAATAATAAAAAGACAGAATTAAACAGAAAATCCTTAAACGAATTGAGCAATTAAAACAGCAAAGGAAAATTGCACGGCATCACCCTTCGTGCTTTTACTCTCAACCTCACCAAATAAATAAATAGAACGGCACGGCATCACCCTTCGTGCTTTTACTCTCAACATCACCAAATAAATAAATTGAACGGCACGGCATCACCCTTCGTGCTTTTCACTCTTCCTCACAATATAAATAATGCGTGCACGACATCACCCTTCGTGCTTTACACTCTTCCTCACAATATAAATAATGCATGCACGGCATCACGCTTCGTGATTTACACTTGT
>AWOL01S0033597.1:17191-38861 GCA_000715115.1 Nicotiana otophora
TTAGGAGGTGTGAACGGTTGACTTTGACAGGTACGAGAAGAGGTAGAGGGCGACCTAAGAAGTATTGGGGCGAGGTGATCAGGCAAGACATGGCGCAACTTCAGATTTTCGAGGACATGGCCCTAGATAGGGAGGTGTGGAGGTCGAGCATTAGGGTTGTAGGTTAGGGGGTAGTTGAGCATTTTTCCAGCTAGTCTGATAGAGTTTGGTCTAGGTCTGCTAGCGTTTGTTGTTCATCACACGATTTTTATTTCCATAATTTATTTTTCAATTTTATTATTAACATACTTATTGCCCTTACACTTATTTATTGTCTCTTACGGTGCTGATTCTATTTGTCTAGTTTTTGTGTTGTTAAAGATCTTGTGTCTCTGAGTCGAGGGTCTCCCGAAAATAGCCTCTCTACCCCCGGGTAGGGGTAAGGTCTGCGTACATTCTACCCTCCCCAGACCCCACTAGTGGGATTACTATTTGTTTGATGTTGTTGTATACATGATTAGATATGTTTGCTGATAACTTTTGAATCATTTTTATGGTATAAGAATTTGAGAAGTTTTAGTCATGTTCGATTTCTGCATTCTTAATATTGTTTAGTATAAGTAAAGGTTTGAAAGAAGAGCCACTAAAAGAGGTTCAGTTTTCTGATGAATATAGTTTGACGTCCTTGTCTTCTTTAGCAAATTTTCGGATTATAAACGATTGTTGGGATCTCTATTTTTTTTATTATCACAATTAATGTTGAATGTGCATTTTAGTGATTGTCTTTTGATATAATACAACACGCCTTCTTGTAATTCATCTTTGGTTCAAACATAGAGTGAGAACTAGTTTAGCGTAAAGTTTGGTTGATGTAAAAAGAATATTTTTCTTTTATATGTCAGTAGATCATGTCTATGGAGTCAAATAAAAATGCATTTAAACTCAAAGATTGAATATCAGTCTTTAAGTCTTTGGTAAACCAAAAACATTTAAAAAACATTAAAAGAAAAACTTTGATCAGCAATCATATGTTCTTCACAGAATGATGCCTTTGATTCTTGGATGAGAAAAACTTTGATATTTCTATCAAATTCTTATTGATATAGAATTATCTTTACCAATTTGATCTTGTAATGCCAATATTTCAATAGGAAACTGACAAATACCAACAGATGGATTTTCTGCTGTAATTTCACCTAAACCTTCAAAATCACAAGCTTCTACCTTTTGCTTCTCCTTTTGAAAATATGCATTAAAAGCATAGGAAATCTTAGAATCGTCACTTAATCCATCACACGAAGCTCCTTCTTCCAAACGTGTACAATCTGCTTCTTGACATGCAAAATTATAATATTTATTCACTAAATCTTTATCACTGTTATCTCCATCAAATTTACACCATCTATTTGGCATTGTCACAAGCCCCTTAGCTTGAGTTGGATAAATATCACGATCTTGTAATGAAAAATCAATCTTGTATTTTGGATTTCCATCTGCTTCGTAAATTCCCCAGTGTCTTTGAAATGCACCAAATACAGAGCGAAACTCATTCTCATCTGATAAACTATGGAGAAATACATCTATAGGTCCTGGCCTAAGAGGTGTTCCTTTATTTGATGCTAAATATTTCAATAAACCCTTGTGAAATCTACGTGCATTTTCAATATTTGCATGTGGATATCCGTCCGTAGGCCAACCAATTTGACCTATCATAATTTTCATATTAGGGTATCCTGCTTTTGTTATTGCCCATGCAACGTAATCAATCATTAACTCCACTGCATTTCTGTACGTGACATTACCATCTTGAATCTTGAACTCGCTCTTATTATCAAAGAACCCAAATTCCATAGGACATTCAAGTATTTCTCTAACCATTTGGATTGGAAACATGTTTAAAAGAAAGGGTGTTCCTGTTTGATTGAAGAACTCTAGGGATTCAAGCATTAGGGTTTTTATATCATCGCGAAAATCGGCTTCTGATGGAACTTTTGTAAGCTTTAAAACATCCATACCATGGGAAGTTGTTGTTCTTATATACCCTAAACCCATATCATTTAGAGCTCCTCGTACAAGTTTTAACACATTCACCAATTGATAGGTCTTTGAAGTTTCTCTAAAGAACGAACTTGAAAACGGTTCAGACCCAACAGTAACTTCCCTGAAAAAATTACAAGAAAGTATAATAAAATCACGAAGCGTAGTTCAAGGAAATTGCAATGAAAATTTTGATTTTGAAAGAAAAAAAAAAGATTGAACAACATACACTATATTTACACCTTTGTTGACAGGTTCCTTGACTCGGTCATTTACCCATATATAGGCAAGGTCTTTCCTATTTACCATATTAAAGGCTTGATGTCCAAGGGTAATTGTGATGCTAATGTTAGTAGCAGAAAATATTTCAATAATATCATTGGCTGAAGTCATTAATCTCAATGCTGGAATTTTGTTTTGTAAAAGTAAGTCAACAACCATTGATGGAACCAATTGTTGTGATTGTTGTCTGCCCCATGTTATGCCCACAAAGCTATTTACACGAGTTGCCATGAACAAAACCATGAAACATATGCCTATGCTTAGCCTCATCTTGCCTTTTCTTTTTGAAGGATTGCGCTTCGCCACAATGGTACCTAGAAACGAAGCCAGGAATTTTAACAACATAATGAGATTTGAATAAATACAAGAATATTACAATTACAATTCAATTTTACGACGTAAAACAATTTTTGAGCAATCTTTTCCGTTGCACTAAATTATGTTTCTTGATTTTACTATTTATATATGTATAAAAAGTTTATTTTTTACCTTATTTATGCAATGTAACGAAAGAGATTGAACAGAAACTCCCTATAAAAGTCTAGGATGATATATACCTGTCTTGTCACAAACTAAGTTTTTTGTGGCTCTCCAAATTAAATTTGAAGATCCCATAGGGGTTTGCTTTTACATGAATAGATGGAGAGAAGGAGGTGTTTCCCTCAATAGTTTAAGTGATCAGGTTCTCCTAGGGAAAAAAAGAAAAATAAACTTACACCAAAGGTGAATACACATGTCCGCTTATTACGGGCATGCATTAAAGGTTATAAGTTTATGAGTTACACACCAATCACCATTTATCTCAGTTTAATTAGAGAACGAACCCATTATTCACCTTTACTTGTTTTATGTACTTCAAATCAACGAGTATAAATTTTTAAAATTACACAAAAATTATTAACCTATGTAATTGAGTTATAAAATAAAACTAAAAAAAGCATAAACTCTTAAAAATAATGAATATTGATCATATATAGTTAACTTAATAAAGAAAAAAACTATGTACGTCACACAAAAGTATTCTAATATCTTATCATAACTTATGTATATGTTTGCTTTAGTGGCTCAAACATAACAGAATAATATGTTGACTCGTACTCAAATATATTTTATAACAATATTATTTTCTTCATGACCTCATAAAATAAATTCTATTTGCTCAAGTACATAATATAAATTTTATCTTATTCCTTAATGGAACTTAAACTGAAAAATACAAAAAATAATAAAAGACTCCACATTATTAGGTTTAACTAACGTACGAAAATTTAGTTGGATGGGTTGTTTAAACCCAACTACATGTGTTTCAAAAAACAATAATTATCATAAAAATTAAGGTAGAAAATTAACATTTATTTTTATTATTTTAACCAACATGAAGGTATCATAATGTAATATAATTCTCAAAATGTATAAAATCTATTAACATTTCATGCAAATTTTAATGTGCATTTCGATAAATCATTACAATAGTATTTGCAATATTTATTTCTAATTTGCATATACATTTTTAATTTTTTGAATTATAAAAGCGACTTATAGTTAACTAATTTAAAGCTATTTATTGATAATGTTTAGTGACATTGTACTTAGATTCAGCCGACTAGATATTATCTCTCTTAATTCATGAAGTTAGTTGCTGAAATATGGTCTTTTTTATTATTTGAATGGATTTATCATGAGAATATTACTATTAATACTGATATTTGTTACGAGTTTCATAGTTATATCAATAATTAAAGTTAATGATGAGTCAAAATACACACGAAGTATAAAAGACAACAAAAACCTAAAAGAGGAATTCTTTTTTAAAATTTCAAAACTAATTCTTCCAAAACTAAAATCAAATAAAATGCATAACTAATGGCGTTCTTTTGATTTAAAGTTTTAAATAATAAACATACTCTTTGTCCCTCAAGTGTGTTCCACGTGCTTCAAAAAAATATAACCCATATTATCTTAATATGAAAAGTATGTTAATTTAAATAAGATAAATTTTTTATTAATTTTAAAGTCCTAAATATTAATAGTTGTTATATATTTTAAATAAGAAAAGATTTCTAGTAAAAAATAGTTGATTTTAAAGTACTAAATATTAGGAAATTAATTAAATGACTATTCCTAAATATTAGAAAAATAATTAAATTATTATTCCTAAATATTAAAAAATAAATTTGAATGACTATTTTATTCAGTTTGAACCCTATTTTTAAAGGGTAAAAAAAGCGAATGACATTTAACTAAGGGTCTTCATGTTTTTAATATAGTATAGATGAGTCACCAATTTGTTTAATTATTTAAGAGTTTACACTTTAAACTGAAAATATAAGAAACATTTTACACTATGAAATCATTCAAAATATTTATCAGAAATGACCTATTGAACAATAGTCATCGCTTCACCATAATGTTCCTCATTTTTTTGGCATTTTAGGGTCATAAAATAAGAATTCAGCATGATTCCTAGATTTTCGTGCTATCCTTGCCATTTGCATGAATTCGGGCGACTGACTCCGAATAGCCTAAAATTTTGTGGGATCATAAAAAATGACCTAATGAAAAATAGCCATCGCTTCGCCATCAATGTTCCTAATATTGTTTTAGTATTTAGGGCCATAAAAAAAGAATTCAGCAGGATTCCTAGATTTTCGTGTGTTATAATCTATGTCCTCTGCATGAATTCGGACTACCGACTTCAAATCGCCTAAACTTTTGCGGGACCAAAAAAATGAACAAATAAACAATAGTAATCGCTTCGCCATGACTGTTCCTCATTTCTGGCATTTTAGGGCAGTAAAATAGGAATTCATCACGATTCTCAATTTTTGGTGTGCTACATCTGCATGAATTCGTGCAATCGGCTCCGAATCGCCTAAAATTTTGGGAGACCATAAAAACGACCTAATGAACAATAGTCATCGCTAAGCCATTATCGTTCCTCATGTTTTGGCATTTCAGGACCATAAAGCAGGATTTCAGGACGATTCCCAGATTTTTGTGTGTTATAGTTCGCGCCATCTGCATGAATTCGGGTGACCGGCTCTGAATCGCATAAAATTTTGCGGGACCATCAAAAATGACTTCATGAATAATAGCCAACGCTTCGCCATGACTGTTCCTCGTTCTTTGGCATTTTTGGGCCATAAAATAGAAATTTAACACGATTCTCAGATTTTCGTGCATTGTAGTCCACGCCATCTGCATGAATTCGAGCGACCAGATCTGAATCGCCTAAAACTTTGCGGACCATAAAAAATAACCTAATGAATAATAGTCATCGTTTTTCCATGAACGTTCCTCTTTTTTCTTTTGGTATTTTGGGGCCAGAAAATAGGAATTTAATACGATTCCCAAATTTTCGTATTTTATAGTCCACACCATTTGCATGAATTCGGGTGATCGGTTCTGAAATGCCTAAAATTTTGTGGGATCTAAAAAATGACCTAATGAACAATAGTCATCGCTTCACCATAACCATTCCTTATTGTTTTGGCATTTTAGGGCTATAAAACAGTAATTCAACACGATTCTAAGATTTTCGTATTCAATAGTCCACGCCATATGCATGAATTCGGGTGACCGATTCCGAAATGCCTAAAATTTTTCGGGACCATAAAAAATGACCTATTAAACAATAGTCATCGTTTTTCTAAGACCGTTTCTCATTTTATGGCATTTTAGGGCCATAAAATAGGATTCACCACGATTCCTAGATTTTCGTTTCTATAGTCCACGCCATAGGGAGAATTCAGGTAACTATGAATCGCCTAAAATTTTACGGGACCATAAAAATGACCTAATGAACAATAGTCATCACTTCTCCATAAGTGTTCGTCCTTTGTTGGTGTTTTAGGGCCATAAAATAGGAAATCAGTACGATTCCCAGATTTTTGTATGCTATATTCCACGCCATCTACATGAATTTGAGTGATTGGCTCTGAATCGCCTAAAATTTTGGGGGACCATAAACAATGACCTAATGAACAATAGTCATCGCTTCTCCATGACCGTTCCTCGTTCTTTTCATATTTTAGGGCCATAAAACAAGAATTCAATACGATTCCCAGATTTTTGTGTGTTATGGTCCACGCCATCTGCATGAATTCGAGCGACTGACTCTGAATCGCCTAAACTTTTACGGAAGCATAAAAAATGTCCTAATAAAAAATAGTCATCGCTTTGCCATCAACGTTCCTTATTTTTTGATATTTTAAGGCCACAAAAAAGAATTCAGCACGATTCCTAAATTTTCATATGCTATAGTCTATGCCATGTGCATGAATTCAGGCGCCGGCTCCGAACCACATAAAATTTTGCTGGACCATAAAAACTGACTTAATGAACAATAGTAATCACTTCGCCATGACATTCCTTATTTTGTTTTGGTATTTTAGGGTCATAAAACAGGAATTCAGCATAATTCTCAAATTTTCATATGCAATAGTTCACACCATCTGCATGAATTTGGGCGACCGACTCCGAATCGCCTAAAATTTTACGGGGACTATAAAAAATTACCTAATGAAAAACGCTTCGCCATAACCGTTCCTCATTTTATAACATTTTGCGTCCATAAAATAGGAATTCAACGCGATTCTCAGATTTTCGTGTGTTATATTCCACGCCATTTGCTTGAATACGAGCGACTGGCTATGCATCGCCTAAGCTTTTGCAGGACCATGAAAAATGACCTAATGAACAATAGTCATCACTTCTCCATGAATATTTTTTTGTTATTTTAGGACTATAAAATAGGAATTCAGTACGATCCCAGATTTGCGTGTACTATAGTCTACATCATCTGCATGAATTCAGGCTACCGGCTCCGAATCTCCTAAAATTTTGGGGGATCACAAAACGATCTAATGAACAATAGTCATCGATTCGTCGTGACCGTTCCTCATTTTTATTTTTGGCATTATAGGGCCATAAAATCGGAATTCAGCATGATTCTTAGATTTTTATGTGCAATAGTTCACGTCATCTGCATGAATTCGAATGACCGGCTCCGAATTGCCTAAAATTTAGCGGATCCATAAAAAATGACCTAATAAACAATAGTCATCTCTTCGCTATGACCATATCTCGTTTTTTGGTATTTTAGAGCCATAAAATAGGAATTCAATACGATTCCTAGATTTCGTGTGCTATAGTTCACACCATCTCCATGAATTTGGGCGACTGACTCTGAATTGCCTAAAATTTTGCGGGACCATAAAAACGATCTAATAAACAATAATCATCGTTTAGTCATGGTCGTTACTCATTGTTTGGCATTGTAGGGTCATAAAATAGGAATTCAACATGATTCTCAAATTTGTGTACTATAGTCCATGCCACCTGCATGAATTTGGGCGACCGACTCCGAATCGACTAAAATTTTGTGGGACCATAAGAAATAATGTAATGAACAATAGTCTTCACTCCGCCATGATCTTTTCTCCTTTTTGTATTTTAGGGCCATATAACAAGAATTCAGTACGATTCCCAGATTTTCTTGTGCTATAGTCCACGCCACATGCATGAATTCGGGAGACCAGCTCAGAATCACCTAAAAATTTGCGAGACCATAAAAACAACTTAATGAACAATAGTCATTACTTCTCCATGACCGTTTCTCATTATTTGACATTTTAGGGCCATAAAATTGAAATTCAACACGATTACCAGATTTTCGTGTGTTATAGTCCATGTCATCTGATGAATTTGGTCGACCGACTCCGAATCACCTAAAATTTTGCAGGACCATAGAAATTACTGAATGAACAATAGTCATCGCTTTGCCATAGCCACTTCACATATTTTGGCATTTTAAGGTCATAAAAAAGAAATTCAGCACGATTCCCAGATTTTCGTGTGCTAGTCCATGCAATTTGTATGAATTCGGGCAACCAGTTCCGAATTGCCTTAAATTTTTGTAGACCATTAATAATGACCCAATGAACAACAGTAATCATGTCTCCATGATTGTTTCTCGATTTTTGGTATTTTAGGATCGTAAAATAGGAATTTAGAAAGATTTTCAGATTTTTCATGTGTTATCCACACCATATGCATGAATTTGGGCGACCAACTCTGAATCACCTAAAACTTTTGCGGGACTATAAAAAATTACCTAATGAATAATTGTCATCTCTTCGCCATGATCGCTCCTCTTCTTTTGGCATTTTAGGTCCATAATATAGGAATTCAACACGATTCCCAAATTTGTGTGCTATAGTCCACGCCATCTACTTAATTTCATGCGACCGACTCTGAATTGCCTAAAATTTTGTGCGACCATAAAAATGACCTAATGAGTAATACTCATCGTTTCGCTATGGCTGTTCCTCAGTTTTGGCCTTTTAGGGCCATATATCAGGAATTTAGCACGATTCCCAGATTTTCGTGTGCTATAGTCCACTCCATCTGTATGAATTCGGACGACCGACTCCGAACCGCCTAATATTTTGTGGGCCCATAAGAAATAATCTAACGAAAAATAAACATCTCTTTGCCATGACCGTTGCTCGTCTTTCGGTGTATTAGGGCCATAAAATAGGAATTCACGACAATTTCCAAATTTTCGTGTCCCATAGTCCATGCCATCTGCATAAATTTGGGCGACCAGCTCCGAATCGCCTAAAATTTTGTGGGCTCATAAAAAATGACCTAACGAATAATAGTCATCACTTCGGCATTATCGTTCCTTGTTTTTGACATTTTAGTGCCATAAAACAGGAATCCAAGATGATTTCCAAAATTTTGTGTTCTTTCGTCCACGCCATCTGCATGAATTCAGGTGACCAGCTCCGAATCACCTAAAATTTTGCGAGACCATAAAAAATGACCTAATGAACAATAGTCATCTCTTCACCATGACCGTTCCTCATTTTTTGTTTTTGACATTTTAGGGCCATATAACGGGAATTCAACACGATTTTTGGATTTTCGTTCAATCATCAACATTATTCTTTCCTTTAATCAGGGTAGAGCTATAGTGCAGCTATGGGTTCACGTGTATCTTATGACCAAACTTTGTAAATATGTTAAAAAATTCGTTAAATATCTATAAATATTTTACCGTGAATTTAGTTTTTATTATATATTTACTTGAAATCACTATTGGATTCCATAAACTTTAAATCCTGAATCTACATATGCCTTGAATAAAGATCAGTTCGTGTTGCTTCAAACACGAAGCAATTAAGCAACAATGATTCGTCAGTATAGTTTTTTTCCTTCATTTCTTCTTTTCTTGAAGATTTATCTACCATTGAGTCGTGACCATGTTTTTTCTTTTTTTGTTCAAAATAGAGTAATAGCCTGGTCAAGCTTTTTAAGAGGCTAGAAGTGCTTTTTATTTTTTCCAAAAGTATTTATTTTTCTAACTTGAGGTGTTTGGTCAAACTTTTTTAGGGAAAAAAAGTGCTTTTAGGATGAAGCTGAAGTAGTTTCTAAGAAGCAGAAAAAGTAGTTTCTTCCCAAAAGCAGAAGCAGAAGAAGCAGTTTTGACTTTTCTTCTTACCAAAAATACCCTTAACAAAATATAGTATATACAAAAATAACCGTTAAACCTACTACTTAAGATATTAATGTATACATATTTCCTATTATTTTTAGGATAACTTTCTAATATATAGTGACTTTAGGTGTGAATGCTTTTATATTTGTTGAATAATTTTTAATATATTTAACTTATATTAAAAGAATTAAGTATTTTTAAATTTTATTTTCATATGTTACTTAAATAAAATGAAAAGATTTAATTATTGCTTGTAATAACAAATTTTTGAGATTATTTATTTACTTATAATATTAACTATTAAGTAAATATATTCATGTCCTTATTCGTAATTTGATACTTAAAAGCACTTTCTGAAAAGCTTGGCCAAATACAAATTATTGCTCAAAAGTGCTTTTCAGAGTGATTAGCCAAACACAAACTGCTTCTGTCCAAAAATACTTTTTCAAAAACACTTTTGAAAAAAACAATTCTCAAAATAAGTTGATTTCTCCAGCTTAGCCAAACCGGCTAGAAGTATGAGGTGTTCATGTTCATTCTGTTGCTTTTTTTTAATTTCGAAAAGAAAAGATGCAACTTCAAGAAGAGGACTATTGTATGGTGAACTGATCTTGATTTCCTCTTTGTTTTAATTTCTATAACTTTTATTCTACCGGTTAGGTAATTATGGTTATTTAATGTCATAGTTAATTTTTGTCAATTATTTACCACAATTAGGGCCTTAATTAGTTTACTCTCGTTTGAGTTCTCTTTGTTTCATTTTTATTGTCCTTGTTCTTGTTGTTTTCATTTGGGATTGTGTTATATTCAACATTCCTATCCGTATCAGGAAGTTGCATAGTATATTTAGCAAATAAAGGTTTTCTTTGTTATTATTCTTCCAATCCACTTGTCACGGACACAATACTTTAAAGGGACTAAAATTACTTGTCAATGCTTAAAATCCATAAAGGTTGTGATGGCGCCGGGCACCGCTATCAGACAAGTCAATAATAAATACTAAATAAATTCTCATTTTAATATTTTTGAAGTCATAGTTGTTCCCCTCAATTAAATAGCAGAAGATGAAGTTTACAAAATACGTAATAATATCTTTAAAAATTTTCAATACAGTGCAACCCATAATCATCCCAAATTTCGGTGTCACAAGTGCATGCGCATTTATTAGGAAATTAAAAATAAAATACAGCATCTGTCGAGAATACAAATTAGACAGGAAAATATAATATTTCTGAAAGACTCTGTTGGCTGCGGATCGTAATACAGAATGCAGCTCACCTATATCCCCACAATTATTAACCACACCTCTGCGCCCACAAGGCCGCTAGACAAATATGTACCTGCACAATAAAATGTGCAGCAAGTGCAACATGAGTACGAAAATAACGTGTACCTAGTAAGTATCAAGCCTAATCTCGAAGAGGTAGAGACGAGATGACTGACTTTGACACTCACTATGGGTCAATAATATTAAATAATTATGAAAATAAAAATATTTATATCAACGTGATTCACAGAGTTAGCAATAATTTACTTAACCAGCAGAAGTAATTAAATTCCTTCAAATGCAACAATTCTCAATATATTAATTAAATTCCTTCAATTCAAATAATTTCTAATTTATCAATTAATCTTATTTACATGAATAAGAATTAATTCCTTAGCAAGCAGACATAATAATTCATTAAATTCCAAGGATTCTTCTATTTATCAATTAGCATCGCAAGCTGAAATAAGCTATTAAGGTATCGTATGACTATTATTATTAAGCACGATTTCTGCCGAGAACGTACGGTCCGGTCTAGAGTATCGTGTACACTGCTGAGGGACGTGCGGCACGATCCATAGATGCATCTATCCTGCCAAGGCGTTCGGCCCGCTCCACAAGAAATGAGGACATTTTTCTTATGTACCTCCGAGAATGAGAGTATGTTTATTATAAGATATATTCGAGAGGATGAACAATTTATTTTAACAATTTATTTAATCTAAAGAAAAATTAAGCATATGAAAATTTTATCTTTTACTACCTTTCATAACAATTCACAATATACACATAAAATAATTTAATTAATAAAGAATATAATTTACACAAGTAATTCATGCTTTGAGTCCTAAACTACCCGGACTTTAGCATTAATAGTAGCTACTCACGGACTCTCGTCACCTCATGCGTACGTAGCCCCCACAATTAGCAATAATTATTTAATTTAATCCCTATGGGGTAATTTTCCCCTCTCAAGATTAGACAAGAGACTTACCTCGTCTCAAAGTCCACTTTCTGATTACCACGTCGCGTTGAATTCTCGATTCGACGCCGGAAAATCCGAAACTAACCAAATATTATACAAAATAATTAATATATGCTAAATAATTCGAAATTTATCTATTAAATAAATTACCTTATCCAAAATGGTAAAATTTCTAAAATTTACGGGAATCGTTACCCATAATCTCAAGAACTCAAATATATAATTTCCATCCAATTCCATAACCATTTCCATGGTGAAAAATCAACAATATCAATTTCTAGGGTTTTCTTCAAAACTCCAAATTTCTACAAATTTTCATGTCTAAATCCACATATAAACCATGTATTTAACTTGCAATAGGTGTGAATTAACTTACCTCCAAATTGCTAGGTGAATGCTCCTCTCAAGAAGTTCCCAAGATCGTCCTAGAATGAAGAAATGAGCAAAAATGCTCAAATCCTCGCTTTAAACACTCACTGCCCACGATCATCGCGCCCGCGACAAAATTCTTCGCACTTGCGGCTTCGCACCCACAATGGATTTTTCGTACCTGCGGGTTCGGACCCGCGATGAATTTTTTACACCTGCGGCTTCGCACCTGCGATGGAGTTTTCGTACCCGCGATGAATTTTTCGCACCCGCGATGAATATTTTGCACCCGCGATGGATTTTTCGCACTCGCAATCACACCAGATATCAACTAACTCTTCTTCAATTTTTAAATTCGATCCGTTAACCACCCGGAATCCATCTGAGGCCCTCGGGACATCAACCAAATATACCAACAAGTCCTACAACATCATAAAAACTTATGTGAAACCTCAAATCACATAAAACGACGCTAAAACCACGAATTATGCTCCAATGCAAGCTTAATGAAACTTAAAATTTCCAACTTCTACATTCGATGTCGAAACCTATCAAATCAACTCCGATTGACCTCAAATTTTACACACAAGTCATAAATGATATAACTGAGCTATAAAAACTTTCGGAACTGTATTCCGACTACGGTATCAAAAAGTCAACTCCCCGGTCAAACTTTCAAACTTAAATTCTTGTTTTAGCCATTTCAAGCCAAATTTCACTACGGACTTCCAAATAAAATTTCGATCACGCTCCTAAATTCAAAATCACCATACAGAGCTGTTGGAATTATTAAAATTCCATTGTGAGGTCGTTTGCACATAATTCGACATCCGGTCACTATTTAAACGTAAATATTTTTAATTGTTTCATCAAAATTTCATATCTCGGGCTAGAGACGTCGAAATTTGATTCTGGACATACGCCCAAGTCCCAAATCATGATACGGACCTACCGAAACTGTGAAAATACTGATCCGAGTCCGTTTGCTGAAAATATTGACCAAAGTCAAACTTGACATTTTAAAGCCAACTTAAGAAACCAAGTGTTCCGATTTCAACCCAAACACTTCCAAATCCCGAACCAACCATCCCTACAAGTCATAAATTATTAAAGCACATACGAAAAATTTTATTTAAGAAAATGAGATTCTAAAAATCAAAACAATCGATCGGGTCGTTACATTACTAGATAAGTCCTTATATGTATGTGGCGTATACATAATATTATCTTCTAGTTTCAATAGTTTACTGAAATATTTTATAGACAAACAAAAATAAATTTGATCGAAATGCATACTCGAAATCAAAAAGTCTAATTTTGCAAGAGTAATCATAAAGAAATATAACAATAAGAGACTTTGTTTTTGAAAAAAATAAGAGCACTTTCTTATATATTTTATTTATTTTAACAACCATTATTGTTATTTTTAGTATTTATTTCATGATTTGAAAATGCGCTCTCTTTTCCCTCCCTCTTTTCCTTTCCAAAAAAGTGGCCTAAGATTAAGCCCATGCTTCCTTCAAGAAGTTGGGTTGCTGTGAGCACCTAATTTTTTATTATATTTGAATTTTTACCACCTTCTACTATGTAAATATTTTTAAAAATTTATATATATATATATATATATATATATATTAGCTTTGTTACATTTTTTTATATAGGGTAAGAATTAAAAATAATTTAAAAGGTCAGATTATTACTATTAGTATTATTTTTATTTTTTATCTTTATTTTAAAATAAAATAAATTTAAAAACAAACCGAAAAAATTAAATATATTTTTAATTTTCGTATGGGAATAAAATAATAGAAAAATTAAAAGTATGGAATAAAAAATTAAAAGTAAAAGTAGGTGGAAATTATTTTTTTTTAAAAGTAAAAGAAAGTGGAAAATTTAAAACAATAAAAGTAAAAGAATGTGGAAATTTAAAAAAATAAAAAGTAAAAGAAAGATGAAATTAAAAAATAAAAGTAAAGGTAGCTGAATTCTTTTTTAAAAAATGTAAAAGAAAGTGAAAATTTAAAAAAAGAAAAGTAAAATAAGTGGAAAATAAAAAAAAGTAAAGTAAAAGAAGTGAGAAATTAAAAAATAAAAGTAAAGGAAACTGGGGAATTATGTTTTTTTAAAAAGAAGAAAAATGGGAAGTGGGAATTCTTTTTAATTAAAAAATAATAAAATAATAAAATAATTAAAACAAATCTGAAAATTTCCGAAATTGTTTCTATAAATAGAAGAGAAATGTGAGGAGAAAAGAGGAGAGAATAAGAAAAAATATAGGAGAGAATTGAGAGAAATTATTTTTCTTCTTCTACGCTAAGGGAATTTCTACTCGTATCATTCTTTCTTCGTCTTTCTTTCGAAAAATCCAGCAAGTCATCACCTAAAACCCAATAAAACTACTTCATAATATCTCTTTTTACACGCCAAAAAGTGGAGTGAATAGTCGAGGTCGAAGATTCCGTTGGAGCTCCGTTCACTAGATTTGATGTTACTCGTCGCTTATGCGTGTTCGACGTTCATCTGAGTTATTGTACATATTCTTGGAGACTCATTTAATTAGAAATTTTGCATTAAAAGTTTATTCTTCCCTCTGTTCTTTTTATCTTATTTCATGTGATTTTATTTATTTGCCTTTAAACTTAATAAATAATAATGTAAGTTAGTCCTTAAATGCTATATGCTTAATCATGTTTTTGGAAATTTGGTATTCAAACTTGCTTTAAAGTTGGGAAGATTTGGACCCTAATGAGTTTGGTCTTCAATTGTTGAGGTGTGAGGTATTGGTATATGATGGTTTATTTATTCAAATATCTAAAATCATACACTTCTTCCACAAGTAATTCCATAATCCACGACCTTCACAATAATCTCAAACTTAGGAAAGAAACTAAACAAATCATGAATGCGCTAGAATGCTTTAGGCGTACTCTTAATTAATTGAATCATCGTGATTATGTATATGTTCGCGTGATATAATTACGATTTCCAAAACTAAAATCAAGGTATGCATTCGCGCAACTTTGGGCGAAACAACCTTAAATATAATAAAAATGCTATTAATTGCGTGCACGTACATGTGACATAATTTTGGCACAATAAACAAAACGGATTCACACACATAATTCATTTCAAAGATAATTTCATATTTTAATATAAAAGCGGATAGATAAAAGACGGAAATCAATAAATCACAGTTTATCTAAAACTAATTCAAGCCAAGTTGTAGTCAATAAAGCGACCGTGCTAGAACCATGGGACTCGGGGAATGCCTTACACCTTCTCCCCGGTCAACAAAATTTCTTGCCCGGACTTTGTTTTCGCAGACCAATAATAATAGAGTTAAACCTTTCTTTGACTAGTGATTCAAATAAAAGGTGACTTGAAACACCAAAAAAATCAATTCCAAGTGACGACTCAGTAAATAAAATAATCCCTATTCAAATTTGTTACTTTAATTGAAAAAACTCTTTAACTAATAATAATCCATAATACAAATTTTTTGGGGCAAAAAAGAGGGGTGACAGTTGCAATATGAGTTACTGGACTAGATATAAAAAGGCACTAAAGTGAACGCAAAAAGCAATATAGAAAGTAATATCCTTTAAATTAATTGGAATATATTTTGATCAACAACCATGTTCTTCACACTCGTTACATGACATACAATGCCTTTGCTATTTGTGGTAGAGGAAAACTTTGATTCCATTTCTATTTAAATTCTGTCACAACCAATTCCATCATGTTAGATCTTTCACGGTTTCACCGCTAAAATAATGGTAGGACATCCGGTGCACAAAGTATTTCGTATTTGTCAAATTCTTAAAATCATACCATCTTTAACTGCTTGATCTTGGAATGTCAATATCTCTATAGGAAACTCGCAGTTACCCGTTGATGGATTTTCTGCTCTAATTTCGCCTAAGCCATCAAAATCACACAATTCTACCTTCTGCTTCTGCTTTTGGAAGAATACATTAAAAGCATAAGAAATTTTAGAATCATCACTTAGTCCATCACATGAAGCTCCTTTTTCCAGAGACGTACAATCTGCTATATTGCATGCAAAATTATAGTTTTTATTTACCAAATCCATGTTTTCTCTATTTCCATTAAACACACACCACCTATTTGGCATTTTCACAATCCCCTTAGCCTGAGTTGGATAAATATCACGATCTTGTAATGAAAAATCAATCTTGTATTTTGGATTCCCATCTGCTTCGTAAATTCCCCAGTGTCTTTGAAATGCACCATATATCGTACGAAACAGATTCTCATCTGATAAACTATGGAGAAATACATCTATAGGACCTGGCTTAAGAGGTGTTCCTTTATTTGAAACTATAAATTTCAAGAAACCCTTATAAAATCTCTCTGCATTTTCAACATTGGCGTGTGGATATCCGTCCGTTGGCCAACCAATTTGACCTATCATAATTTTCATATTAGGGTATCCTGCTTTTCTTATTGCCCATGCAACGGAATCAATCATTAGCTCCACAACATTTGTGTACCTAAACTTACCATCTTGAATCTTGAACTCGCTCTTATTATCAAAGAACGCAAATTCCATAGTATAATTCAATACTTCGTTAACGTAATGGATTGGAAACATGACCAAATCAAAGGGTGCTCCAGTTTGATTGAAGAACTCTAACGATTCAAGCATTTGTTCTTTTATGTCGTCGCGAAAATCGGCTTCTGATGGAACTTTTGTAAGCTTTAAAACATCCATGCCATGGGAAGTTGTAGTTTTGACATACCCTAATCCCATATCGTCAAGAGCTTCTCGTATAAATTTTATTACGTTCACAACTTGATCGGTCCTTGCTTCTTTCATGAACGTATTCGAATATGGTTCAGTCCCAACGGTTACATCTCTGAAGAAATATAAGAACGTATATTAAGGAAATAAAATCACAAAGTCTAAGTAAGGAGATTGCAATAATTAAAAAAAAAAAAAACAAGTGGAATCCCACATGTGGGATCTAGAGAAGATAGTGTGTACGCAGACCTTATCCCTTTCTTGTGAAGGTAGATAAGCTATTTTCGATAGACCCTCGACTCAAGGCAGAGGCAGAGCCATGGTGTTGGTCGCGGGTTCGGGCGAACCCAGTAACTTTTGTTCAAACCCTATATTTGTATTAAGAAATCCAGTGAATATGTACAAATTATTAATTGGGCATCTAGTAACTTAAAAGAATTATAATCTCGAACACATAAGGTTCAAATCCTAACTCCGCCTCTAGCTCAAGGAACAATGAAAATAAAGCAACAAACAGTAGCGCGACAATATAATAGGAATAAATGGCACAACACCAAAAAAATCCAATGTAATCCCACACATGGGGTCTGTGGAGAGTAGTGTGTATGTAGACCTTATCCCGACCTCCCTTGTGAAGGTAGAGAGGCTATTTTTGATAGACCCTCAGCTCAAGGAATAGTAAAAATAAAGTAACAAACAGTAGCAACGACAATATAATAGGAACAAATGGCACAATCAAAAAAAATCCAGTGTAATCCCACAGGTGAGGTCTGGGGAGGGTAGTGTGTATGCATATTTTATCTTGGCCTCCCTTATGAAGGTAGAAAGACTATTTTCGATAGACCCTCAGCTCAAGGAACAGTAAAAATAAAGTAACAAACAGTAGCAACGACAATATAATAGGAACAAATGGCACAATCAAAAAAAATCCAGTGTAATCCCACAGGTGAGGTCTGGGGAGGGTAGTGTGTATGCATATTTTATCTTGGCCTCCCTTATGAAGGTAGAGAGACTATTTTCGATAGACCCTCAGCTCAAGGAACAGTAAAAATAAAGTAACAAATAGTAGCAATGACAATATAATAGGAACAAATTGCACAACATGTGAGATTGCAATAATAATAGTTCTTAAAAACAAAAAGATCGAATACGTACACTATATTTACACCTTTGTTTACTGGATTCTTGACTCGGTCATTTACCCAAGTATATGCAAGGTCTTTCCTATTTGCCTGCCACATGAAATTATTTACCAAAGTAATAGTGAGGCTAATATTAGTTCCAGAAAAAATTTCACTGATATCATAGCCTGAAGTTCTTAATCTCAATGCTGGAATTTGATTTTGTAAAAGTAAGTCAACAACCATTGATGGAACCAATTGTTGTGACTGCATTCTGCCCCATGTTATGCCCACAAAGCTGTTCCCTTGAGTTGGCATGAACAAAATTAAGAAAAAAATGCCTATAATAAACCTCATCTTGCCCTTTTATTCCTTGAAAAATTCAACTTCACTGCAATTTTCCGGACATCTTTACCGTTGCACTAAAGGTTTTTCTTTTTTCGAGGAGTTATTTTTACCTTATTTGCGAAATATAATTGCAGGTGATACCTACATATGTTTACACAAAGTGAAACTTTATGGGTTCTTCAAATTATATTTGAAAGATCCCAAAAGGAGGTTTGCTTAAAACTACATGGTATATATATATAGATGGAGATAGAGAGGGTGGGGGTGGGGGGAAAGAAAGGGAGCAACGTTACCAAAGAATAGAGAATTGTAAAAGATGAAGAAACATAACTTATTTCCCTCAATAATTTAAAGGATCAATTTTTCAAAGGAAAACCAAAAAGAAAAAAAGGCTAATGTCAAAGGTGGGCATCTATTTCCGATTATTCAGCTTCACTGCTTGTTTTATATATCGTGAGTCATCATCATATTGTGTAATATCAGATATATATATTCTTGTATGGATAGACATACTAATTCTGTTACATATTTGTGGTTATAATTTTATACTACTAATTTTAGTAAATAGTACTACAAATTCTTGTTACAGTGTTTATATATATATATACATATAGGTTAAAAAAACTACTGTCACGACCCCAAATTCCCTCTGTAGGAGGTCGTGATGGTACCTAGTCTCTAAGACTAGGTAAGCCTATCAATACGGAATAATCATAAATATCTGAAAATAAATAAATTACAATTCAAATGATTACAACTCCCAAAACTCGGTAGAAATAAGTCACAAGCTTCTAAAACTTTATTCTCAATGTTTCTATGTATCAAGATCTAAAGACAATAAGGAAGCAACAATAAATGATAGAAGGGGACTCCGGAGTCTGCGGACGCTAGCAGATATACCGCGAAGTCTCCATGCGCAGGTAACTCACTGACGTCTAGACTGGTAAGTTGTACCTGGATCTGCACAAACAGATGTGCAGAAGCGTAGTATGAGTACATCATAGCGGTACCCAGTAAGTGTCAAGCCTAACCTCAGAAGAGTAGTGACGAGGTCAGGTCAGGCCCTACTGGAGAATAGATAATGACATGGAAAAATGTTTAAAATATTTAATATAAAAACAATGACTATGGAAATGAAATAAAATAGTATGTCACATTTAATGACACTAAATAATTGCAAATAATATCTCGTGGAATCAAAACAAAATTTCTTTCAACTTTATGAAATTCACAACAATTAATCGAAGGCAACTATGGCCATAAATCAATATCAACAAGGGCACTACCGAGGTACCGCCTCGTAGTCCCAAATTATAAATAAATTCACAATATCTCATTTCATTATATCACCGCGGGAACCTTCACGATTTATTTAAAGAAAATATTTTTTCCGAAATAGCATCCCGTATTTTAGCTACCCTTATCACACCGCATGACTTCTAGTAGTCACCCCTACTAGCCACGCGTATAAAGCCACCCTTATCTCACCGCATGCATTTCAATACCCAGACCTTATACCACCGCATGCATATTAATATCATAATATATCAAAATTTGCACCTCAAATGCCCAATATTTTAATTTTCCACAATAAATCAACAACAATATTTTTCAATAATAAAGAGCTAAAGGCTCATGCCAGAATAATCCCGGCTCATGCCAGAATAATCCAACAATAATATTTTTTCCACAATAAAGAGCTCACGGCTCCATCACAATGAGTAAAAAAAATCATACGAAAATATTCAAGAATAAATAATTCAGGAAAATAATATTTTAAATTTTTAATACGTTCCTTCAATATCAAATTTTAAAATGTCAAATACTTCATATTAATATATTTAATTTTAAAAAATCAACCTTCAAATAATGCACAGTATAAAAGAAACCAAGTTTCAATTAAACATGTAAAATAATTAGCAAGAAAAGATCAAACAAATTTAAAATATATATATATCTCACATCAATGATGAAGAATATAACAAGATAAAATAATTTAATAAATGCGCAACAATGATCTACACAATTTAAAAATATAATCTTTCACATTTAGCCCGTGTACACACTCGTCACCTCGTGTACACTACTTTCAACACATTTCAATAATTACATTAATATCAATTCTAGGAGATATTTCCCCACACAAGGTTAGACAAGTCACTTACCTCGACTTGCTCCAATTTAACCAAGTATTATATTTTTTCCTCGATTTTCCGACTCTGATCGACTCGTATCTAGTCATAATTAATTTGATACAGTCAACAAAAATTATAGAATTAATTCTATAAGAAAATACTACATTTTTCAATAAAAATCCGAAATTAACTCAAAAATGGCCCGTGGGACCCATGTCTCAGAATCCGGCGAAAGTTACGAAATATGAACGCGCATTCAACCACGAGTCTAACCATACTAAAATGACTAAATTCCAATAACGATTCGACCCTCAAATCCACAAATCTATCCAAGAGGGGTTTCAAATTTTTCCAACTTAAATCACCAATTAAATGTTAAAAACAGTTATGGATTCGGGTAATCTAATCAAGATTAGGTTAAGAATACTTACCCCAATATTTTTCCTTGAAGATATATCAAAAATGGCCTCTGCTCAAGCTCCAAGTTGTTAAAAATGGCGAATGGGACGAAGCCCCCCTGATTTTATAACTTACAGATCTGTCGAGGTTGACCTCGATCATGGGGTCCGATCCTGGACCTCGATCATAGGAGTCCGATCATGGGGAGTCCGATTAAGGAGAGTCCGATCATAGGGTCCGATATGGGGTCCGATATGGGGTCCGATCATAGTCCTCGATCATGGACCTCGGTCATGGCCTTCGCTCATAGCTTCGATCATGGCCCTCGACCCTAGGGCTCGATCACAACCATCAATCCTGGCTATCGATCATGGCTTCGATCTTTATGGCCTTCGATCACTGGCCTTGGTCATAGCCCTCGATCCTGAGCCTTCGATCACTGGCCTTCGAGCTTGCCTTCGATCATGGCCCTCGAGCCT